>BPLR01016440.1:0-121588 GCA_021605095.1 Caerostris extrusa
CTATCATTCTTTTATTACTTGGCTCTTTTTATGCTGATTTTTTTCAATAGAGGAACTTTTCGAACTAATTTTCAGGATGATTATTTCTACTGAAACTTAAGAGACTTTTAAACACTGTGTAGAATACAATCCACAAGTCAGGAAGTTATTAAAAAAACAAGTTTTAAATAAAAATGTTGATTACTGTTTAAAGAATAATTACAATTTTTTCAATGTATATGAAGAATAAAATTACTTAACACATCTTAAAGAATGATGTAAAATTCATCCTATATTTCAAGCTAATTTGTAATAAGAAATTTCACCACATGAAAAATTTACAAAATAAAATTCTGCAAAATTATTCTGAACAGCCGAGTATAAGCACTGAAAAAGAAAAACTCTTTGTTGAAAATGTTTGATTAATGTTATAAAAAAATATTGTACAGATATATAATACACGAGAAAATTTTTTTTTTTTTTTAACAAGAAGCACTTGTAGGTTCAGATTGTTACTTCTTTCTCTCTTCTTTATGTTTTCTTTATATAATAATTCCTTTATTTTCGATACAAAAAATAAAAACTCTTTCAATATATTTTAACTAAGAACACGCTTGCTATCTATTCGATTATAATGACCTTGACTAAAACACCTGGATTACAAACGATACTTTCTAATCCAGATGTTTATATATATATATATATATTTATATATATAAACATTTATATACTTAACCTACGATGATTAATCCTATAAAAAGATAAACTGTTTTTTCTCGAAATTAATAATTTATGATAAGAAATAAAAAAAAAAATTATTTTCATTCAAAAAAATTTTTTTTTTTTATTTTTACGAGCGAAATCTTCTGATCGTTTTTTTGTGTGTGTGTGTGTGTGTTGAACATTTATACTAGAAAACAGATTCAATAAAGATGTATAATTTGCTACATTTTTAACTTTAATGATTTTTTTTATAAAATACAATATAAATTTCCTGTCAAAACTATATGTTACAAGAAAAAAATAAGATTGCATTTAGTCAAAATACTGCAAAACAAGACAGAAAAATAAATAAATGAAATGAAATTTTGATTTGTTTAAATTGGTTAGAAAATCAAAGTTACATAAATTATTATAGATTTTATAGATTCTATGACAGATTTACGCTACTGATTATTATAGATTTTATAGATATTATTTATATATATAGATTTATATTATAGATTTATTATTTATAGATTAGATTTATTATTATTTTATTACATATTACAGATTTTAATTTTATAGATATAGATTTATATTACAGATTTATTTAAAGATTTTACAGATTATTATAGGTTTATTTTATTATTTTATAGAATATTAGGTAAATACCAAGACATTCTATTCGGAAAATACATTTTAAAAATATTCTGTTAAAAAGGCTAAAGTTAATCTGCGAAACTTTTTTGTACATGTGGAAATGGTTTGCAATCACTGAATTAAATTTACATAAATTCTATGAATATCAATACATAAACAATAATAAAACAGTTATAAGCTCAAATGAAATGAATTCATTAAAAAGTAGCTTACTAACCACTTTAACAACGACTACTCTTAAGAAAATGTGTTAAAATGACAGATTGAAATCACATAAAAATGTGATTAAAATATGTATTCATTCATTGTTAAAAAAAAAAAAAGTCTTAATAAATATTGTTTATCATATTCATACGACGTAATTCAAAACATATCTCCCAGTACATTTATATGCCTGTTTTCTTCAACAGACAGAATTTTTATTAGTTAGCATTTCCAAAAACAGAAAAAGAGATTGACTCGTGAAATGAGTCACTGTCTGATTGTATATTTAATGACGTGAGTTATCAGGGGGTCTTGTACCCAGAAGTGTTAATGTAGTTAGTACAGACTGAATTAAGGCCTGTCTAGACATGTTTCAATTTGCATTCTTACAAAGAGAAATCTGATTATGTGAATCAATGCTAGAAAAGTTTATGTGAATAAGGACTCTGCTGTGAAATCCATTTGGCAGAACAAACACAAATAAGTAATTTAAAAGGTAAATAAGGCAGAGATATATAAAAGGATATCGTGATTACTTAACTCAAATTACTGCAGTAATACAATATTTGCCCTACTCGTGACCAGTCGTGATAACGCACAGCTAGCGTGGGAGATGCAGTTAGCGTTACAATCAATCGCAGCTTTGTTGTTCTCTGTACTTGCCATACAACTTATATAGCAATAATGTGATCTTTAATATAATTTAAAGTTAGAAAAAAGTTCACGATTCTTTAATATAACTCGTTACATATGCGCCTCTAAGATCAGTGGCAACATGTTGTTGTTGTTGCTTATGTCCTTGATTTAAATCAAACCAAGTCCAGTAGATCATGCTGCATCAATAGATCGTAAACGGTCCTCCCCTCTTCAGCTCAACAGTTACACCTTTCAATAGAGGCACCAATACAATCGATGATATGAGAGGGAGACGCGATGGCCGAACAATGATAAATGATATATGTCTTCTCGTCTCCATTAAAGGTCAAACTCTTAGTGTGGCCAGTCCTTAGTGTAGCTAAAGTCGTTTTGAGCAGATCTAGGACAGAGCACTGCAAGGACATACCAGGATATTTAGCGAGTGCACCATGCATGAATTGGTGGGACATATGTAACGAAAGGGCATGAGGGCCAGGAGGGAATATGATTGCGATCTCTGCTCACAAAAATGACAACTCGAGGGCGATTGTGACAAAGTGTAAAAGCGTCTCGAATGGACAGTATGACTGTGCTGCTGGAATATTCCGAAGCAAGTCCAATTCTAAGCGCAAATGCAAGCCAACTTCTAAAATCCTCATGGAAGGCGATATGCGATTATATATATATACACAGGCGTGCATGCATAAAAAATGTAATAATTAATTGTATATTAAATGTGCAATATTTATGCCCTATTCATGGGACACTATGCCACCGCTGGTAAACATTAGGCCTAAGTTTTAATCCGCTGGCAGTTGTTGTGAGACACTGTTTCAAAAAACGAGAAGACTCGATGATTGGACTACCTGGCGGGAGTTTTTAAGTATTTTCTCCCATACGATATGTAAATGCGGGGTAGTAGCCCCCCTAAATTCACTCCGAAAGGCACTGCCCTCCTTAAACAGCAATTTGGAGCCAAGTCGGACTTCTACTTTCTGGTGCCGCGCCATAACAGAAGTTGTCCCTCACATTCTTTCCTTCCATGAGAACTTCCGTGGGACTTTCCATGGACTTCAGATTTGGATTTAAGAGTTGGTCTGGATGTTGCTGTCGACCATGGGAATAGGAACAACAACACTAATTAAATATTGCATGCAATATTTAATTAGTGTTGTTGTTTCTTTGCATGCAATACTTCATTAGTAATTAATTAGCAATACTTATCATGCATGCTTACTTGACTGTATTGCATGCAATATTTAATTAGTGCTGCTGTTTCTTTTACTACTTGGCCTGACAGCAACATCTAGACCAAGTTCATGAACCTGTGTCCCAAGTCCATGGAAAGTCCCACGGAAGTTCTCATGGAAGGTGGGAAAAAGGCTTTAACTTCTGTTATGATGGAACACCCGTAGGTAGAAGTCTCACTTGACTCCGTGTCGCTGAAGAAGGAGGGCAGTGCCTTCCTTTGGAGGACTTTTAGGGAAAACTAATCTGCATTTGCGTATGCATATATATATATATATATATATATATATATATATATATATATATATATATATATATATATATACATATATATACCTATGTAGAATATAGTTAACAATAGATATATCCACAGTACAGTCACATTAATGTGACACCACCAACTTTCGACGTCAACGTGGAAATAACCAATCACAAAAGGCAGGGTGGCAGCACATTGCAGTGGAGTGTATAGAAAGAGTTCCACTTAATACCACTTAAATACCATTTAATACCACATTAAATACAACATTTAATACCACATGCTCCATTTAAAGCCAGAATATACAAGAGTGTTTATTCTGCTTTTGACAGGGGGGTACATTAATGTGACTGGACTGTGTATAATAACGATATTATATATATATATATATATATATATAATATCGTTATATATATATATATATATATAATATATATATATATATATATATATATATATATATATATATATATATGTATATATATAACGTAGTTAATAATTGAATATATTTATTTAATTTATAACTTTTATAATGACATTTCATGATAAATGCCACCTGCAAGGTTATTACGAACAAACAAAATGCATTAATGCATATTTAAACATTGAATATATACCATTTTTTGATATGTACATTTATTCTTTTATGGCAACAAAATTATCATCATTCTACATTACAAATTATTTATATTTTTGAAACATACATTTTAAAAGACGCTATTTATAATATAAATTCGAAATCTTTATGATATCTACTTAAAAACCAACACAGCCATGCTTTTCGCTACTTACACCACTCATGCACATCCCACTTCCATCAGTCAGATATAACTCTTTCTGCATCTCCTCCCCACCCCCACCTCAATCCCTCCCTTTTTCAGCCTTCCACGTAAAATAAAAAAAAAAAAAACCTGAAAGGCATTATTTTGTACCTAACTCACTAAATTACTTGTCACTCAAAAACTATGAGGATGACGAAACATGAAAAATGAAATAAAAAGCATGAGGGTAAAAAGAAAAAAGTATAAAAAGAAAGAAAAAGGCGGAAGGCATCAAAGGGGGGAACAAAAAAGAACAAAATCGAACAAAATTTCGTTCTCACATCAGCGATAAAGATCTTTTGGTTTGATGCTTTAAACACAAGAAGGTATGCATTAAGTAATCTAAATGGAGCAAATTTCAGTTGAAAGAAAACGATGTCGACATCAAGTCATGATAAAAAAAAAAAAAAGCAGACTTTACCTTCTCACCAAAAGAATGATATGATTTTTGGAGAAAATGAAAAGGATCATTCGTTCTGGAATGAAAAAATTAAACGAGTGAAAGGGGGGGGTAAAAAAAAGAAAAGAAAATGAAAGAAAAGAAAATGGCATTCTTGGAATATTCACAAGTGAACTTTTTCCGAACGATTGAGGACTTGACGTTTGAATAAATGTTCGAACTATGATCCTATTCATGGTAGAGTGATAGATTACACATTCCTTTAGTTTATAATGAAAGAGCAATGGAACATTCTCTCTGAACTTCTTCTACAATGTCATGTAAAAAAGATTTTAGGATTCTTTTTTAATTTTTTTAATTTTTTTGTAGGAAAAGACAACTTCCGTATTTGTTACTTGTCCAAAAAGTAATGAAATGTTTTTCCCGTAATTGAAGGACGTTAATTGATCTTTGGGGTTTGTAAAAAAATATCATTTAAAAATAATTCAGGTCCGGTCTTTGATGCCCTTTTAATCTTCTTCTTCTTCTTCTTTACTTTGTATGTGACAAAAAAGAAACAGACAAACGAACAAGCAAAACCGTTAGTAGATTAATAATGAAATAAGCAAATATAGCAATAATATGACAATTTTAATTAAATGTGTTCAGAGTGTTTGGTTAAGGTTTAAAATCTGGATTCTTTAAGTATTTACCTTTCTTTTGAGTTATGTTTATAAATGACAGAATAAATAGCCATAGTTAAAGATGGAATTCATCCGTTCTGACAATGACATAACATTTTACAAGCAAAGAATATACGACATATAAACCTAAAATAACATAGAATAAATTCTTTAAATATATCATCATTAAAAAAAGAAAAATTGAATTCATACAAAATGCTTACCAAAGGTAAGTATTGCCATCAATGCGCAAATTGACTTCTGTGTGATTTCAAAAGACACGTTTTTGAATGCATGGCACCATTGAATCTCGTTCAAGTATCATTTCTTTAAAAACGGAACTCAAAAGTTATTCTGATAAATAATCAAACATTCATAATATTTATTAAAGAGAATTCTAAATGAAGGGTAATGGAACATGATGTTATAATAGAAATAAAAAAAAAAAAAAAAAAAAAAAAAATACCTTTTAAAAGAAAGAATGCGGAAAATTAGAAGAATTTTTGTGTTTGCGTTTCAAATTATTTAAATAAAAAAAAAGACTTTTTAATTGCTGAACTTGGATCATACTTTGATTAAAGATCTTTGTAATTTTAATAATTATGATTCGAAATGATATTTTCAGTCAGAAAGTGGATTGATTTAGATTAATTTATTATGAATTCAAATTGACGGTTTCTTTATACCATGTTGTTCATTATTAGTGTAATATTATCATTCCTTAAATTTTATGAAAAAAAAATAATAAAGGTCATACGTCGAAATAATTTAATTAAAAAAATGCTTTAGAAAAAAGGTTATCAACCTACTTATATTTCCTACAAGGAATAATAATAATTAATGAATTAAGTGATCATGTTAACTCGGGGCTCATGGCCGATTGACCAGCGTTCCGACGCTCGGTGTTATAGAGTTCGAGTCCCACGGATGCTTGTAGAGGTTTGGTATCCACTTTAAACCGTAAGTCGCGGTCTAATATGACTTTTCTATCTTTTCTTTTCACAACACCCGCCCACGTACCTAGGGTTATGTAGGCAGCTACCAGTTAGAAATGTGAGGGTGGAACATCAGTGGGCCTCGTGCATACCACGAACAGCCCACCAATGGGTGAAGGAAGCGTGCATAGTGTCTGATATGATTACTACTATGATACCCCACACCACATCACTATGCCTAGAGCTGAGTTGCCCCTTTAAGATTGGGGATGATGCGGATGAGAAGAAGTCTGATTGGGCTCTGTGACGCTCTACGGTCATAGGAGACCGGGACCTACGGTTTAAAGTAGATTCTGAAGCATTAGAAGATTCTGAAGCCGAGACTCGAACTGAAACCTGTGGTACCGAGCGCCAGAGCGTTAGCCACCAGGCTATCAGGCCCAAAGGTCTAATATGACTGTCGAGCATTGGGCGTAAGGGCTGACATCCCTACCCCGTATTAAAGAAACTTGTCTCGGAATCTGCAAGTAGGCAGACGGCCATGGTTAATATGTACTGTAGTGCCAGGAGTTAGATCATATATAACTTAATATATAATGTTGAACATTGCAATTGTGACTGTGTGAATATATCTTTATCTTAAAGCTCGAAATCCGATTTTTTTTTACTTTTGAATATATTGTATTTTTAACTGGTACATTACCAGAAGTCTCGAAAAAAACTATACAATTTCTTTATATTTAAATAAATTCTGTTACAGTAATGAAATCGTTGTTTTATGCAATATAAATATTATATATGAATGCTTTTGTAAAGCAAACTGAAGATTAAATTGCTTAACTGTATGAAAAACAATTTCTATAATGGTATATGAAGCAATGCAAATGATATTTAGTAAACCGAATTCAGCTATTGATTCCTCACTTTATAAAAATCAAAATATTTATCGGTGAAAAACTGTGTGGTATAATCACCAATGATTCATTACGGGTATTTATGTCAACAAAAATAATTAATACTGACAACGAAATTAGTAAGCAAACAACACTATTCCATCTTCGTTAAGTTTAAATATTTCTCCTTTGTATAAATTAGTAGTCATTGTAAAATAAATGCCATGCGATCGACTTGTCGGCTAATGTTACTATAAATCTTTCGCAAGCAGAAATTTGCATAAAACTTCTATAACTCGTGGTATTTTCTTTCATCAAAGTTTAACAAGTTCTCCAAAAATGACATCCTTAAACTGTCAATCCCGATCTAATTAGCCTAAAGTGTGCACAAAATGACCGTACAGCGACAAACCAAACCAAACTAAATCAACAATGATATAGAAATATAATTCAAAATCCATGAATTATCTTTCATTTAATAGCGTTTACGAAAGAAAATGAATTTGCTAATCTTCCAAACAATATCTCTGAAATGTCAATTAGTTATTGAGCTGCAATTTTTACACTTTATCGATAAATTACATGTGTTTATTTCATAGGCTTCTGCAATATGGAGTCCCATAACTATTGTGGATAAAAACCAATTTATTACTTCTCACTTTCTGTATTAATATATTTTTTAAAAGACATCATTTATTCATTTAGTTATTCTATAACATACCGGTACTAATGCAATTATCAATATTTATGCAACACCTGTACTTATGCAATTATTTGTGCAACATCCGTACATATTCAATTAACTGTACTTCTGCAACGTCTGTACTTATATGCAATTATATGTATCCTAATTCAACTTCTGCAACGTCTGTAATATGCAATTATCTGTACATGTGCAACATCCATACGTACAGACTTCTGCAACGTCTGTACATATGCAATTATCTGTACATGTGCAACAGCGGTACCTCTTCAATTATCCGTACTTATTATGCGCACGTGTGCAACACGTACTTATTCAATTATCTGTACTAATCCAACGTCGGTACATATGCAATTATATGTACTAATGCAACGTCTGTACGTATGCAATTATCTGTACCTATACAATATCGGTACTTATTCAATTATCCGCACTTATACAGTTATCTGTACTTATGCAAGATCGTTAATTATTCAATTATTTGCACTTACGCAACATTGGTACTTATACATGGCATAGAAGTTTCTCATGCTTTCAAATTTTCATACGTGCATGTGTGCATGGACTTGCGCCCTTCACAAATCTATACATCTCTATACATCTCTATACTAAAGGGTCATACGGCCCTAGTTATGGGAAGGGTGGATAACGTGTGGCGCTAAATAACGTTCTGTGTCGTTTCATCCAGCAATCCGTTTTCCCAATCATGAGGAAATAAAAGACAGATATATAAAAAGTCAACAATGATAGGTTCAGAGGCTGTCGACCTTAGGCGAGGCACACCTGGCACCATGCGTATGAAGCAGGTGCGAAGGAAAATAATAAGGGGCCACCCAGGGTACGTGATAAGGTGGGGGAGGGGGGCAGAAATATTGAAGGGTCGCGTGGCTCTCGCGTGTCTCAAGCGTGAAGAGAACGCTCGGCCGAACATCCCTCACAGGCATGTTCGAACGCGTGCCGCAGAAAGTTGAACGTTCCTTAAATGTTCCTTTTTTTATGTTCTGAAAAAGAATGAGTTGGGAAGAAAAGAAGCACAGGATACTTGTAACCCCTTCTTGACGGTCATTAGAAGAACAGTTGGTGAATAATAATGTTGTACTGTCATCTCTTGGACATTCATATATTCGAACTGATAAATAAAAAGATAATTATTTTCGGAATTAACTTGTCCCGATCATCATGTACTACTGCAAATTTTTACGAAGGATGTTCTGTAGGACACTGGTGTCCCATAGTAGATCATTAAGTGTTGCGTGAAAAATAAAATGCTGATAAATTAGCAACATTGTATAATTAATATCGTATTGAGTACATTAAACGTGTGAATTATGTGAAAAAAATGGAATCTTTCTTAGATTAAACTAGCCTTGATCATCATGTGCAGCATAGTTTACAAACGATGGTCTACAAACACTGGTTTCTGCAGTGATTCTACAGATGATGCTCTACAGTTTCGTAATGGTCAATGAGTGTTCCACGAAAAATTATAAATTTCTAGTAATTAGTAGAATTGCATAATTAAATGTTCTTTTTTTCATGTTTAGTAAAAAGAATGAGTTGTGAAGAAAAGAAGGCACAAGATACTTTGTAACCCCATCTTGACGGTCATTGGAAGAACATTTGGTGAATAATAATGCTGTACTGTCATCTCTTGGACATTCATATATTCGAACTGATAAATAAAAAGATAATTATTTTCAGAATTAACTTGTCCCGATCATCATGTACTACTGCAGATTTTACGAATGATATTTTGTGGGACACTGTTCCATATTAGATCAATAAGTGTTGCGTGAAAAATAAATTTCTGATAAATTAGTAACATTGTATAATATTAAACATCATAATAAGTTTATTAATAGTGTGGACGGGAATTTTTCTCAGAATAAACTAGCCTTGTCCATCATGCACAGCATCATATGTGTGTGTGTGTGTGTGTGTGTGTGGTTATAGCATCGTTTATATACGATGCTCTAGAGCAGGGGTCTCCAAACTTTCCAGCCTTAGGGCCATACTGTTTACTCCAGTAAGTACCAAGGGCCAAAACCGTTTTCATTTTTCTGTCATTATCTGTACTAGTCACCGAGTACGCTTGCTAAATTCGCTGGTTCAATTACTATAATTACTATTGTGTGTATCGATACGACCGTGACACTTGACGACATCTAGTGGTAAAATTGATCCACAACTACAAACTATTGTCAGTGAAAAATCACAATTACATAAATCTCATTAGTATTTTTTTACAAGTGAATACCCCTCAGTTTCATTCGCAGTAATTTAGCTTTTCCGTTCCTGAGGGATTTTCAGGATAAAAATCATATGCTTGATTCAGGTTATATAATTACATTCCAGACATCGATATACATACATATGCGATACTCTTTTACCCCAACATAACTACCGAGGGTAACCGCGGGATGTTCACTAGTTTATAATGTTAGTGGGATTCATTTCAATTACTTGTTATTTGTTATACTTAAGTTAAATTTTCTGCGTGTTATGGTTGTCATTAAGCTATACCTAGAAAGTCAATAAAACCGTGTTATTATCATCTTGTGTTTTTTTATCCAACTTATTACAGCAACAATAAGCTATTCACTGTAGCGGGCCGGATGGACGACACTGGCGGGTCGGATTTGGCCGCGGGCCGTAGTTTGGAGATGCTCTAGAGAACACTGGTTCTACAATGATTCTACACTGATTTTACTAAATGTAGAACTTTTATGTTCTACAGTTTTATGTTCTACAGTTTCGTAATAAGCCAATGAGTGTTCCATGAGAAATTATCATTAAATTAATTAGCAGAGTTGCATAATTTTAATTATTGCACTATGTAGTTCTTTGTGTGAATACACAGTTCTAAAAAATAATATAGTAATACGGAATTACGAATTCCAATTCGGTAGCCAATCTCAAAGTAATCAAACGTAAAACCCCTTCCAGACACTAGTACACCTCAATATCTATTCATGAATAATAAATTGCAAAATTATTTTATGAATATATCATTTTATACTATCACTTTATACATATAATGATATTGTTTCGTTATTATATTGGAATGTATATTTCCACAATTTTTTTTTTTTGTCTGGACATATTTTTATAAAACGAAAGACTAATAATTATTTTAAAAGTCAAAACATTATAATTATATTTCATTATAGCGAGAATCATATTATGTTGCAACAAATTCAAAATACAAAATACGCATCGCTGCACTAGTTATAAGAATTAAATTTTCAAATAGTGTGCCTAATATTAAAGTAATTTATTATTCAGGGATGCGAAGAAATTCCAAGTAATTAAAACGTTATTGAGCATTCTTTATTCTGTAGTTATTTTCAAGAATTCTATTTGGTATAACTAAAATTTTGAAATAAGTACTTATTTTGCTTTTTAACTCATATTTTGTTTACACTAAAAGTGAAACTCAGAAGCTTCCACCCATTTTTCTGTTACAAAAATTCAAATTTTCCAGCGTCCACAATGGCTAGCTATCTGACTTTTGGTGCCACAGGCTTTCAGGTTCGAAACCTGGCGATGGCATGGATGTTTGTTCAGAATGTTTCGGAATCCACGTTAAACTTTAGGTCCCGGTCTAATTAGCCTAAAAAGTGTGCAAAAAATAATCGTAGTGCGACAAACCAAACCAAATTTTCCGTTTAAGTTAGAAATGTACAGTTAATTTTTTTTTAAAAGTGTTGGTAATACCCTTCATTTTCTTGAAAATACATGACACCTAGTCGTAATGCTTACTATACAATATGCAGTAATATTGTCAACTTCACTCTTGATTGTTTCATCCAATTCTTCCAATATTTCTGATAAATTATGAGCAAAATCTTTCTTTTAAATATCTTTGCTAAGACTTTAAAAAATATATTACAGGACATTTTGCAAATAATACAGGACTTATATTTTTGTAAATGTGTTTTTTTCTAAGCCAATTAAATACATTAGTGTAAAAGTGAGGGTCAATAAAAAAAATATTTGCTGCCATCTCATAGTATTCATGTGTGTGTGTATGTGTGTGTGTGTGTGTGTGCGTGCGTGCGTGTGTGTGTGTGTGTATGTATGTATAATTTAGATGTCTTGAGCAATACAGTGGGGCTTAACGCCGAGTGATTAGTTGACGCTCTGTGCCACAAGTCTCGAGTTCGAGTCCCGATGATGCCATGGTTGTTTTTAGTGGTTCGGAATCCACTTTAAACCGTAGATCCCTGTCTAATAGGACAACCCTACCGTAAAAAGGAAACATCTCTTGTCTCGAAATCTGCCAATAGGCAGAACATAGGGCTGTTGTGCCAATGAAGAACAACAATAATATAGTATTCAATAATCATTGCATATTTTATTTTTGGCGAATTAAACTCTGGTTTAGGTTTAGGATATTAACTATGATTTTATAATCGTAAATCATAATTTTCTATAGACGTTTTCATTCTTTAAATTAAAAAGTAACCCGAATGGGTTATTAGAAAACTATTTTTAAAAAACAGTCAATATAAAAAAAATAACCAGTATGGAGATCATTTGGTATTATTTTCTTGACTTACTACGTTTTCAAAAACAACCCTTCTTTGAAGAGAAGTTTATAGAGTTCTTAGTAATAAATTAATTTTGGTTCCATTTCTTTCAATGAGCTAGAATAGCTGAAAAAATTTAACTAAGGTTGCTGGTGATTAAAATGAAAAGGATGGTAAAATAATGGTTAGAAAACGGTGAGAAAAATAATGGTTTATAAAAAAAAATATAACTGTCTATCTATATATCTATATATATATATATAGATAGATAGATAGTTCATATAAATTTTTCTGTCGAAAATAAGCTTGCTTTTTTTCTCTTTTAAACAGTTGGATATTTTTGTATCATTAGCTAAACACATATTCTCACATACAAACTTCAATTAATAATTTATAAAACATTTGTATAAGCCGATAAAAATTATATCTATCAGACATTAATAAAACAAACATGCCAATTTTCAGCATCATTACTACACATGTTATTCATCGTACATGTATGAAGATTATTACCTATCCATACAAAAAAAAAACACACGATATTTTCGCATCAATAAAAAAAAAAACACGAATACATTTCACACACGCTACTACAGCTTGTCCAAACTTTGTTTACCTTATCCCGCGGGTTGCATTTTTTTTTTTTTTATATATATACATTGAATATTAAAAGAAAGAAAGCAAACAAAAAAATCCAACAACGAAGTCTGCAAGCTGAAAGTGTGTTGGTTGGTACCTTTCAGAATCCTGCTCTACCATCCCACAGGTCCAGCTGTGTTTGGATTGTCATTTTCCCCCCATTCGTCCAAACCTCCCCCACCCACACTGCCAACTGTCAAATATTAAGAGAAGGAGAGTGTTGTCAACTACCGGAAGTTAGGGTTGGCGACATGTTCCATCCATCATAGGAAAACGTCAGAAGCGAGAGGCTTTTTCTAATGACACACAGAAAAGAATGCAGTTCAATTTTGGGACACGACCACTCAAATAGGATTATGATTGAATAATACAATGTTAAAAATAGCAACTTTGCAGGTTTCTTTATAAGGAGTGATGGTGAAGGTGAAGTAAGAAGAGATGAAGAGAAACATAATAGACAATTCGTCACCTTAATTTGGAAAGTATGATGTTGCTGGGTGTTGTTACCAAGTATTGGAAAGATTGTGGATTAATGATCTTTAGACTATATAATAACAACCGTTTTTCTCCATTTCCTGAGTTTTTCTGGCTTGCACACACCAAATTCAGTTGTATTAACTGTAACCTCTCGGCCGATACTAGACCTATAACGGCTTCAACAAGAGGACCACTTTCAGGTTCATGGGAACACATTAAATTTTATTACAACAAACATTATAAATTCGATGCATAAATGCAGTTCACTCCAGTTTCGGAGATTTTTAGAGTTCTCTAGCCTACGACGAACCAAACACCTGGTCTGCTACAAGCCATAACTGTTACATTGAGTGATTCACGAAACCACAAGGGGCTCACTTTGAAAAAGGCGGATAACTCCGGTTTATTCAATCACTTCAGAAAAAAAACACTTCTCATCGACTCGTAGCAGATCTCTCCCTTCTTCACCAAATAACTCCTTTTAAAGCAATCCGGGTCAGCTTCCATCACTTGTCATTGGAGTAGACATTTCTCAGTTCGTTGTCTACCACCAATTCCGATGGAACAACTTATGGTATAGTTCATATTTAATCTGTAGTTGCACAGACATTGGCTAATTTCCTCATTATATACGATACCGAATATCTGCTATCAGATTTGAGTAACAAGTTGTTCTCATTAGTACAAAACACTAATTGCATGTAATATAACTACCCACAATTTCTCAGTTCTTGGTCTATCACTAATCACGATGGAACAATATATCAATTGGTTGATATTCAATCTGTAATTGTTTCGACCTGTGAAGGTCGAACACAAGCAATCGCTAATTTCATGAGGAATCATTATACATGATACCGAATATCTGCTATAAGATTTGAACGACATGTTATTCTCATTAGTACAAAACACTAATTGCATGTAATATAACTACCCACAATAAGCTCGCCCTGCTGTCAAATTTGAGTGGTGGGTTTGTTATATTTGTCAAATAACATACATTTCTCCTTCCTGGGAATGAAATACCAAAACTCTTCTCGAGAGAAAAATGCTACCTAACCCTACAAACCCTGCATCACATTTCTCGTGACAATAGCTACTTGCTGACTTAATGTTTCTCTTCGTGTACCCTGTCTGTTTCTTTGTTTCAAATGCTTTACAACCTGCTAATGGAAATACTTCTAAGATTTGTTTCGACTGCCTCTTTATCTACTAACAGACATCAACAATCTTCGCCGTCTTCTCTCGTAGCCTTCAGAGCTGAATCCTAATTCTTTAAACTCATCTCCAATATTAATAAACGGCAAAATAACTCCTAACTGTTCACCTGCTTGCCGATCCCACTTTGTTTTCGTCTGCATCTTGCTACAGTCTCAGAGCTTGCCATATATATATATATATGGCAAACTCTGAGACTGTTGACAGGAGTTGGCCACCCCAATATATATATACATATATATTGGGGTTTATATATTTTATTACTGAAATAATATATATATGTATATATATATATATATATATATATATATATATATATATATATATATATATAAATATATATATGCATACATATATATATATATTATTTGTAATAAAATAAACTATATTTGACTATATTTTATTACTGAATGAATTAGTGTTTCTGAAATAAAAAGCAAATCAAAATTTTTTCTTAAAACGAATGCATATTATAGCAGGGGTGGCCAACCCGCGACCCGCCTTGAATATTTTTCCGGTCCATGAGATTTAGCACATTTTTACAAAATATATTTATTTTCTAATGGCCAAATTAGTGAAAAGCAATGCATTAAAAAATACATATATGTGTATAGAATGTATTTTTATCCATATGTGTATTTATGTATTTACTTTATACGTGTATATATGTATTTTTTTATGTGTATATAATTTATTTATTTATCCATATATTCAAAAATGAACTACCGAAATTAAACCCATGTTTGTGAAAATTGCAACACCATGAAGGACTTACGCGAGTGAGCTGAAATTTTCAGGAAATGCAAATTAGTACATGATATACAAATGATTTGAATTTCAAATCCGTAGCGCATGCGTATGCTGAGCAGCGCCCTCTGAACGGCGGATGGATCCGAAAAATAGACGACTGTAGCGAGGCGTGTATGGTTATCGGTGGTTATCTGCTAGTGGTAAACGTTATCTCATTCGTTATTTAAGCCTCTTCGACGAAAGAGAGCGAGATTTGAACAACTTACAGAATTTGAACGGCGGAGAATCATCAGACTTCGTGAAGCTGGATTGTCTTATCGTGCAGTAGCCGCTCGTGTGCAGCATAACAGCAGCACAGTGATGAGTCTTTGGAAGCAGTGGATGGACGAGTGTCGGACAACTCGGAAATCCGGGAGTGGACCCCGAAATGCGACGTCAGCTCGCGATGATAGACACCTGGTCCGCATGGCGCTGACGGACCGTACAGCTTCCTCTAGACAATTGGCAGCACAGTGGTCAATAGCTACAAGTGTTTCATTGTATGCTTCATCAATTCGTAGACATCTGCTGCAGCGTGGATTGCGCGCAAGGACTCCTTTATACAGGATCCCTCTCACGCTAAACCATCGCCGCCTGCGGCTACAATGGGCCGCTCAGCATAGAGACTGGCGTGCTGATTGGCAGCATGTCGTGTTTTCTGACGAATCCCGCTTTAATTTGTGGTACCATGATGGCCGCATTCGTGTCAGACGCTATGCCGGAGAACACCACCTTCCGGAGTGCATTATCGAACGTCACAGTGGACGAACACCCTGAGTTATGGTCTGGGGTGCCATAGCATATCATGGACGATCTCAATTGCTAAGAATTGTGGGCAATCTGAACAGCAACCGGTACATCAGTGAAGTTCTACTGCCCCTAGCTGTTCCCTTCCTTCAAAGCTTGCCAGGCGCTGTATTTCAACAGGACAATGTCCGCCCTCTTATCGCTAGGACTGTTCAATCCTTCTTTGCAACGCGGCAGGTACAGCTTCTTCCTTGGCCTGCGTATTCCCCGGATATGTCACCGATTGAACATGTGTGGGATTTCGTTGGTCGGCGTCTCGCTCGTCCTGTTGCTTCTGCAGAAGAACTTTGGGTGCGTATACGAACAATATGGAATGCTCTTCCTCAGGCAGACATTCAAAATTTGTTTGACTCCATGCCACGTCGTGTAGCAGCACTTATTGCGGCGCGTGGTGGCTACACAAAATACTGATTCCGATCTCTTGTTATTGTTTGTTTGCTTTGAACATTTAATCATTTATTTGTACTACTACCACTCTACTGTGTATTAAATTTCATTCAATTATAACGATTCCTTCATGGTGTTGCAATTTTCGCAAACATGAGTTTATAAGAAAAAAATTAGCTTTGATTTTAAAATAATATTCTTGCGTATATATGACAGATATTGCCTGTTTTATTTATGAGTTTGCAGTTAGGAGTTCGCAGAATAATTTAAATTATATTCTGCGAACGCTAACCTGCAGCACCAATTACGATGTGCAAATACCCAAATTGAGATCGATTTGTAAAAACTAAGTGAAAGGAGTGAGAAGTAAATATCGCACTACTAAAATAAATATTTTTTAATGATTTCATTTTTTTTATTTCGCTTACATTTATATATTTTTTATATTTCTTTACAATGTGCGTTCAGTATCATTATTATTATATTATGTATGCTTACATGTAAGAAAAAAAAAAAAAATGTCTGTAGTGGGTCTAAATCTAATATGGGGATATACAATTTTATATGCGGTATGCGAAGTTAGGATGCATTTCCAAAGTGTTCAGCAAGATCATTTGGGTTGCAACCTCTGTATTTTTAGGATGTATTAACATTTTCTTTTTTTCCCCCTTGTTTTGAGCATTTAGGTTTCTGAGCGTTTGATTTATTAAGTGAAGCTAGTTAACTATTTCAAAAATAAATCACCATTTTTGTGGTACAACATAGTTTCTTTTCACCAACAAAATTTAGCATGAACACCTTATAATCGCATCATCTCCTAGCTGAAAGAAAGAATTTTATGATCTAAGTATTTATCGTGTTCTTCTTTAACGTAAACAAGAAAATTTTCAATTTGGCTTCGAACTGAATCCAGAAATTCGACGCCCTTACACACTGCTTATCATTATACTAATAAGGTAGGTTTGGTAGAGGACCGGAATCTTTATTTGAGGAAAAGAGCTGAAGGAAGGTGAGATGACATGTAACAGATGGTTGTTTACCTTCGTTATAAAACTTCCTGGGTAACGATTTACTCAAGCATTGAAGGGCATCATGTTTCTAAGTTGGTTACATACTAATGGTATTGGTATCCTTGCTTTAATTTCAAAGTTTCATAATTGGCATGTGCATAAAACATGAGAGTAGACTATTGAGTGAAATAGTGTAGTGTTTTATTGTATGGAAAGTTGTTTTTCATTTTTAGTTGGAGAATCATTTTTAGCCAAAATCTTCCAAGTTAAAGCAATATGATTATTAATAGATAAGACTTGCAAGTTACCTTATAATAAGTAACAAAGATTAAATGCTGTAAAAAAAAAAAAAAAAAAAAAAAAAAAAAAAAAAAAAACCCAGTTCGTCGTCATTTAAAAACTGTTCAACATAATTGTCTTCAGTAATTAGACTGCTATTTAAAAGGCTTTTACAGTTTATTTTTAGTTTATTAAATAAACACCAAGTTAAAATGTCCATTGCCAGCTACTACCCTGAAAATTAGAATAAATATACTTTTTTTCAAATAATAAAAAAATAATAATATTTGCGGCGATAGAGTGCTAACTCATTTAGAGTAATAAGTCTCATCCTTATAACTAATAAATATGGACATTTTTATCTGAATAACATATAAAATAAACATGGTTTTCTGTTAACTAATATTTATTTATTTCCTTTCCACTCGATAGACAGAAGCATTTAGACCAAACCCAAGAGCCCGTGTGGTCTCATGGAAGGAAGGAAAGGAGAGCAGTTTCTGCTGTGAGTCTGACTTGCTTTCGTGATGTTGAAGAAGGAGGGCAGTGCCTTCCGGGAGGACTACCCTCATTTGCGTATTATATGGGAGGAAACACCCACCAGATAGTCCGACTAACGAAGCAAGATGCTGAACATCACAAACGCCCCCGAGACTCTTCGTTTTTTTAAAATAGTGTCTGCAGCAAAGCTTCCAGCTGGAATACGCGTTGCCACGAATCGGGAATGAATATAATATAATGACTTTAGTGTATATGCTTTCAAGACTGAAGCAATGAAATTTGATAGATATTTAGAAGTACATAGATAGATAGACAAATAGATGAAGGTAGATAAACAAATTTTCATACATATTGAGAAATATGTCATTGATATTTAGATATAATATTAATTGACTGTTTAGAAATATTTCGACTTTATTATTGCATTAAAAATTATTTTTTCCCTTGACAAGTTAGTGATAATATTTTGCAAGCCTGTAATCTATTGCTAATTGTTAAAAATTAATCTATTAGAGAACTCGCTTTATTGAAAGGAGACATGAAAAAAAAAACCCATTGGTGCAAAAACACAAAAACGACATCAAAGATACAAAAATCGAACGACGACAGTTCAAAACAAAGAAATCAAACACCGAAAATACAAATATCAGAGAGTGTTAATTTTTCTTTTATTCTACCACCGAGCACTATTTACAAGTACAAAAGTAGTTATTTTATCAAATAGCGCTCATTTAGCTGAAATATTAGGATGGAATGGTGCGTCTATGTACTTTACAAAGATCGATAGGCATATGGTTAGGTTGCGGATGTTGATGGATCGCAAAATAATAACAGCGTAATTTCGGCGGCTTGAAAAGATGATGGAGAAGGGGCAGGATTACGTGTTCACCCCTCAAATTGGCAAAATGCCGCCAAAGAAGCCTCTCGTATACTAAACACAGCGATTTAAAACATATTTAAATTTTTTTTTTTTATATATTTATTAATGTTTTGGTTTCTTTAAACGAGTAGTTCAAAGTAATTTGTTTTTAAAAACATTCTTTAAGAAGTGAATGAGTTTGGCCTCCTTCAAGTAAATGTTCATTCAATTCGACAAAACTAGAGTTTATGCTTCAAGGTGAATTCAAAACAATTTGTTTAAAAAAAATTTTTTTTTAAGTAATATATATAAACGCATGCACCTTTTATAGATTTATTTATTTCCATCTCGCATATAATCTGCTGCTGATCTGATAACCTTTAAAAACATTCCTTAAGAAGTTATATAAAAAAAACGCATGTACCTATTATTAATTTATTTATTTTGAACTCGCATTTGATAAATTTCTGGGTTTTTTTTCAATTACTTCTATTAACTCACACTCTCCCTATATATATCTTGTTCAAATTTTCAATCGCTAATAAAATACTTTTTATTTATCCACTCAAGTTGATATATATATTTTTTTGAACTTGTAGTGGATGACACTTGATGTTAATGCAGTTTTTCAAATATTAACTCAGTAATTAAATTTAATTAATTAATTTTAGTTTTTTTTAGATTTAAGTTGCATATATCTACCAATAGATGGCTCCAGATAAACTTAAAAAAATGAATGAAAATTATTTATAAAGGACTTTCTGCAATAGAGTGAAAAAAAAACTTGGAATTGACTTTAAATTTTTTTTTTTTATATATATATTACTTGTTTTTAAATTAATTCCAAGTCGCATTTAACCCGTTGGTGGTCGTGAACGAGTTCAGTCTCCTTCAAATAAATATTCATTCAATTCGGGTTCATGCTTCAAGGTGAATTCAGTACGATGCAGATATTTTTGTCGGTAATTCGTTCACACTAGTATATATTAACAATTTCACGAAACGAGTTCATCTGGAATGTTTTTCAAACTGAGTTCTTTAAGCAAACGCTCATTAAAACCTACGAAACTTGCGAATTTATTAAAAGTTATATTAAAAGAACATTATTTCGCTGTGCCAGCTGTAAATGGTTTACGGACTTCGTTCTTTTCGGTTTTATAGACTGTCGGTATTGGTATTGGACGGTCGGATTATCGGTATTGGTTGACTGGAAATGTTGTATAGCTTGGAAGAATGATACATCTTCCTTCTTAACTAACTATTACTTATTGACATGATGACAAAACACACACACACACATATATATATATATAGCCTGAATGGCCGAGTGGCTAGCGGTCTGGCGCTCGGTACCACAGGTTGCGGGTTCGAGTCCCATGTGTGTAGTGGTTCGGAATCCACTTTGAACCGTAGGTCCCGGTCTAATATGATCGTAGAGCGTTGCGGGGCATTGTTGCTCCGCGTACGTGGCTTATCTTCAAGTTACATGCGCCCCCTGGGTAATGCAAAGTGAGTAACGTCTGTGCAGCGCTTGCCTTAAGGCATCCAAAACGTCCATGTCTGTTTGCCAGCTGCATTGAAAATTATATATATATATATATATATTATATATATATAATATATATATAATATATATATATATATATAATATATATATATATAATATATAATATATAATTATATATATATATATATATATAGCCCTATATTTACACGATTATGATGGCCCTGATGGTTGAGGGACTAGCTCCCTTGGTGCCACAGGCTTCAGATTCGAGTCCCGGCGGTACGATGGATGTTTGTAGTGGTTCGCAATCCACTTTAAACCATAGGTATGGAAGCCCTTTAAACCTCTAATATGACCGTAGAGCGTTGTAGGGGAGTGTTATTCACGTCGGCAGCATATCTTTAAGCTGCAAGTGCCCCTGGGTAGTGCTAAATGAGTAATGTCGGTGCAGCCCTTGTTTATGGCATAAAGATAACTGTCTAAGTACTTGCCAGCTGCATTATAAAAAAAAATGATTATAATTAAGTTAAAATTTCAACTTCTCATGTCATACTGCCTTTCTCCTCTCATGTTTTTGTGACCCTCTTCCACGAAATCGAAATGTCTATGGCACTAGGTGTCTCTGAATTCTACAAACGATGGAAACGAAATTCTACAGACGAAGCCCGTTTTTCCTGGAATTTCCGATAAAGTCCGTAGAATCTCATTGCTACAGATACTGAACGAAAGATAAATGAGGAGATAAAGTTTGAAAATGTATATAGAAGAGGTTCATTATAATATTTGGGTTCAATCGTCATCGAAAATAATGATATTATGCCAGAGATTATACGAAGGTTGAATACAGGAAAATGCAGTTTCTTTTGCTCTTATAATATTAATAAGATCTAAAGTGATAACAAGGAAAACGTAGTATAAAAATCATAATCAGACCAACAGTAATTTATGGGTCAGAGACCTGGACCTTAAATCAAAAACTGGAGATAGAAGGAGGTGTTCTGAAAAACAGGAGTTGGTATCCTGGGAGAGGAAGATCTTAAGAGCTCTATTTGAACCTATCAGAGAGGGTGATGTTTGGACTGATTATAGTTTTATAAATCCGGGGCTTCATGTTATTACTTTAGATGCTATTAATTTTTTAAGAGCAAGGACACTGCGATTTCCTGTATTTAACCTTTCTATAATCTCAGGCATAATATCAATGTTTTTGGTGGAGGCGTTACAATCATGAAATTGCAAAATTGTTTGGAGAAAAGGATATCATAAATTATATAAATTCTAAAAGAATTCAATGTCTGGGACACATAGGAGAGAATGGACGATAGCAGAAGCCCAAAGTAGATATTCAAAAAGAAAGTTCAAGGGCCAAGGAAAAAAGTTAAAGGCCAAAAAAGAGATGGAAGTGGAAAAAATGTGAAGAACCTAAAGATCACACATTGGAAAACCAAAGCTCGAGAAGACGCGTCTGGAGTCGTATGGTTAGGAAGGCCATGATCCAACATGGACTGTAGTGCCGCGAAGTTAGTTTTAGAATCTCATTCCAACCTTTCACGCTGTTAAATCTACATTAAGGTAAATCAAAATTTTTGTACATATTTAGAAATCGAGGAAAACACCCACACTCCCAGTCCAATAACAGTAAAACATGATGCATGTCGGCTGCAGTTTAGTATTTTAAATTATTTTTGATATTTTTGTGAATAAGAAAGCCACATATTTCCATATCAGAATTATATATTTTAAATGCATAAAATAAATTTCTGAGAAAAAAATTCTTTTGTTTTTAAAGGAGTATATAAAGGGAAAAAAGCATTATTTAACTTGCTACCCTAAAACATGAATTGCATCTTGCATTAATATTTATGATTTAGTTTGAAATTTTAAAAACATAATCAAAAATACAATCATAATCTCATATTCTGTTGAATTCTGTCTGTTCAAATTTAAAAACATAACATATTGTTCAGACACAAATGTAATCTCAAGTCATAACTATTTGCCAGTGCTTTTGGTTTTCAGACGCCAAATCAATTTGTCTGGACTCTTTTTAATTAAAAGCCTTCATATTCAACAACATTGCATACATTCATCATGGTTTTTTTGAGTCTAGTTAGTTACAGTTAACATTTGGAAGGAAGGTTTAGCAGATTTTCTTTGAGAATTCGATAGTCGAGTTCTGTTTTTAGTCTCTTTCTTCCGTGTTCTTTGTAATAATTCTATTGGATTATTGTAATTGTGTTGGACAAAATGATTTTTTTTTTTTTTAAATACCGAAGTTAATAGTTAGAATTTCCTGCGAAATTGTTTACCGATGTGTCTAGCTGAACACTTTTACCCAACTATTTGCACATCCCAATTTTCAATGAAAAATAAATATTTAATAAGATAAAATAAACTCAAAAGAAAGTCATGAGATTTTTGTAATTTTTAAGAAAACCTTAATATCGATTCTTGTGTTTATTTATAATATTTTTTTACATCAAGATTATATAATTCTTTCTCCTAAAATATATATTTTAGTTTAAATCCCCTTTAGAATTCAAAACTTGAAATAAATAATAATAATAATAAAAAAATTAAATTAAAATTAAACTGTAAACTAAGAAGATGAAGTTTGTGCGTGAAAGGTAACTATTTTTTCAATAAACAATCATAATACACTGAAGTGACAAAAGTCATGGGATAGCAATATGCAAATTTTCAGATGGCAGTAGCATCGCGTAGAACAGGTATAAATGCGCAGTGCTTTCATTTCTGTTCAAGTTATTCATGTGAAGAGGTTTTAACGTGATGATGACCGCACGACGGGAATTAACAGAGTTTGAACGCGGAATGTTAGTTGGAGCTAGACGCATGGGTCATGCCATTTCGAAAATCGTTAGGGAATTCAACATTTCAAGATCCACTGTGTCAAGAGTGTGCCGAGTATGACATTTCAGGCATAACATCCCACCATGGACAGCGCAGTGGTCGACCGCCTGCACTTAACGACCGAGACCGGCGACGTCTGCAAAGAGTCGTAAATTCTAACAGACAAGCAACACTGCGTCAAATAACCGCAGAAATCAATGTGGGACGTTCCAGGGACTTGTCTGTTAGAACTGTGAGGAGAAATTTGGCTTTCTTGGGCTATTCCAGCAGAAGACCGACTCGAGTGCCTTTACTGACAGAACGACATCGCTTGCAGCGACTCTCGTGGGCACGTGAGCATATCGGTTGGTCTCTAGATGAATGGAAAACCGTGGCCTGGTCCGATGAGTCACGATTTCAGTTGGTAAGAGCTGATGGTAGGGTTCGAGTGTGGCGCAGACCCCACGAAGCCATGGACCCAAACTGTCAGCAAGGCACTGTTCAAGCTGATGGTGGCTCCGTAATGGTGTGGGCTGTTTTTTCATGGCATGGACTTGGTCCTCTGGTGCGACTGGACCGAACATTGACCGGAAATGCCTATGTTCAGCTACTTGGAGATCACTTGCAGCCATTCATGGACTTCATGTACCCAAACAACGATGGGATTTTTTTATGGATGACAATGCGCCATGTCACCGGGCCACAACTGTTCGCGATTGGTTTGAAGAACATTCTGGACAATTTCAACGAATGATCTGGCCACCTAGATCGCCCGACATGAATCCCATCGAGCATTTATGGGACATCATCGAGAGGTCTGTTCGTGCCCAAAATCCTGCACCATCAACACTTTCACAGTTATGGACGTCTATCGATACAGCATGGCTCAATATTCCTGCAGAAGACTTCCAACGACTTGTTGAGTCCATGCCACGTCGAGTTGCTGCACTTCACCGGGCGAAAGGAGGGCCGACACGATATTAAGAGGTATCCCATGACTTTTGTCACTTCAGTGTATATTCATATTACTCATTATATATTCACATTTGAGAATGGCCTGATGACCAACTGACTGGCTATCAGTGCTCGCTTGGTGCCACAGGTTTCAAGGTTCGAGTTCCTGGAGTACCATGAATGGTTGTAGCTGTTCGAATTCACTTTAAACAGCAGGTTCAGGTCTAATATGACTGTATAGCATTGGGCGTGGGGCTGACATCCTACCCCCTTGAAGAGAAAACATCTCCTGTTTCGGAATCTACCAGTAGGCAAATTGCCTTGGCCCACTATGGATTGTAGGGCCAGAGAGTTTTAGTTATTATTGATTCAATACTATTCATATATATTTGATGACATAATTCATATATATATTTGTTATAACATAAATGATAAAAACGATAATCATCTTAGCGTGGCATTGAAGGCAGTATTATTAAAATCGAAGATGAACGACAAACTGCATTATATTGCTTAATAAATGCTTCAAGTTTAAAAGAAAATGATTATTTGGAAATGGACTGAATAAGTCGTCATGGTTACTGGATAACAGTTCAGGTCTAATGTTCGTGTCTAATATGACTGTATAGCATTGGGTGTAGGACTACAACCCTACACCATAAAAGAAAACATCTCCTATTTTGGGAATCTGCCAGTAGGCATGCGTCCATGGTCCACCGTGGACTGTAGTGCCAGGAGTTTTATTTACTATTGAGCAATATTATTCATATATATTTGTTACAACATAAGTGGTCAGAACGATAATCTTTTAACTTTGGATGATATTGAAGGCCGTATTATTACTATAGAAGATGAAGGACAAATTTCATGATATTGTTTAATAAATGCTTCAAGTTTAATTCTACCATATTTACTGCATAACGATATTTCAATATAAAAATACCGTATAACAATTTAGCGCAATTCATGCTTATCAAGACACGCGATACACATACGAATCAGTATCTGACGTCATATTCGTTTCAGTTATTCCAATGATGTTTTGTTTGGTTTGTCGCTCTACGGACATCTTGTGCACACTTTAGGCTAAACAGACCGATACCTATATTTTAAAGTGGATTCGAACCACTACAAACATTCATGGTACCACGGGACTCGAACTCGAAACCTGTGCTACTGAGCGCCAGCCACTCGGCCATCAGGTCCCGTTATTCAATGAATAATCAATGCGTTTTTGTATGTGGTCGAGTTTACAAGTTATAATTCTCCTATTTCGCTCCATGAAATAACAAAAATACCATCAATGCAATAAAATACTTCCTATTCTTATACACCATTATAAATTACCTTACACATTCGTCTATTTAATTTCACATGCAGATATGACGACCGGAAACTACTTGAACAGTATTTTTTTCCCCTTGGACAAATCCAACAAATATTTTCGGAGGAGGGTTGAACTTTGCTTCGGTACTGCGAGGGCTTGTAAACATTTTGTCACAAGCGACACTTAAGGCGACTCTATGGAGTGCCAGATATGCTGTGATAAGGTGTTGGGGAGGGGCGCATCCGGTTGCGTAGGTGGGGGAGACCCTGTTCTTATCTAGGGACAGAGTCCGACAGATTTATTGTTGGAATGCTGCACCAGACTCACGTGGAGGTTAAGACAGTCTTAGGGGTTTTTTCGAGTGTTTTAGAATGTTATAAGAAGAATTTTATTTTTGTGTTACATTTTGCCTCATTATTATGTGTTATGTCATTATTGTGTGTTATATTTGTCTCATTATATTGTGTTACATTTGTTTCATTATATTGTGCATTTGTCTCATTATTATGTGTTACATGTGTCTTATTTTTATGTGTTACATTCTCAATATAAAGTGTTACATGTGTCTCATTTTTATGTGTTACATTCTCAATATAAAAGTGTTACATTTGTCTCATTATTATGTGTTACAGTCGTCTTATTATGTTGTATATTTATCATCATAGTTTATCAGAGAAATATTTTCCTAATTATTATTATTATTATTTTTAA
The DNA here is from genome assembly GCA_021605095.1 of Caerostris extrusa. Classification (NCBI taxonomy): domain Eukaryota; kingdom Metazoa; phylum Arthropoda; class Arachnida; order Araneae; family Araneidae; genus Caerostris; species Caerostris extrusa. Next base: position 26,950 of record BPLR01016440.1, read on the forward strand.
TCAGAATAAGTTGATGTCAGTTTTCAATTTCTATTCTCATGTCTATATTATATTATATAAAAATAATTCAATTTGGTTTACTTAGACAAATAATTAAGTACATTTCATGTTTCCCTAATGAATATTTTATGTAATATACATAAGCCACCATTTATTAATATTAATAATCTGCCTTTATTTTTTCTTTTGTGATATAAATGTTATTTATTTACTCGTACAAGAGCTCGAATACTTGTAATATGTAGAATAGGTTAGGGTAAAAATTTATGTGCAAGCATATTTATTAAATTTCTGTATAATTTACATAAAGGTTAATTACAATAGTTAATTACTCAACATTCTTTCAATTTTCAGGAGAGTGATAAAAACTTTTTGAAGCTCACCACAGAACAACACAGCTAAAAAATCAATGTACTTGCATTTGAAGGAACTCTACATAAATATGGCAAATAAAAGGGAAAAGCGTAAACGATGTTCAATTTCATAGTATTCAGAAAAAGAATTAATGCATGTAAATATTTATGTTACACCTTCATTGTTATACTTTATGGAACAATACGTTATTGTGGTACAAAATACAAATTGAGCAAATCCAACATGTATTATGTATGATATTTCATCACATTACAAAATAATTATAGTTAAGAAAATCGATTTTCAATTATGCTAAAAGAAAATGATTGCTCTTTCACTTATTTGTCATTTTCGTCATAGACATGTAAATAACATATTATTGCATATCAATGGTTTAATTTTGTTGTTCAACTCACGAAGTCACTAACAAGTATTTAATGACTTTCTTGATAATTACTTTTGTAACAATCACTTTTACCACAGTTCTTATACTACAATAAATACTGTATTTTCTTTAATTATTACTAAAAAAATATATTTTAAAAATAGGAAAGTACAATCATCTTAGAATAAAATTCAAGAAATAGGTATTTACCATAATTGTCTATAGAATAGAATCCATTACAAGTAATTGGTTGTTAAACCGTCCGTTGGTTTACTCATCTAAAAACAGAAACAAAAACATTTTTAAGTATCTCAAAATGGAAAATAACATTATATAGATGGCACAACAAATTTTGCTTTTTTTCTAGTTTTCCTTTCTAGTTTTTATTAGTTCCTTACCAATTAATAATAAATGTTTCATAGACAATTTGATATAATATATGTGATAATCACGTATGTACTACTTTGTCCAAAAAGCAAGATCAGTTTTCAATTTAAAATTGCGGGGCTTATGGAATTTCATTTTTTTTTTTTTTTTTTTCTTATGTTGCTGGCACTGTCCTTGACATCTGTGTGAAATGTGGCGTCAAAATATTCATTAGTGTTTGAGTTACGCTTGGCTTTGCGAGACGCTAAAAAACTGATTCCGGCGATTTTTGAAATGTCTCAATTAGTTGAGCAAAGAACTTGCATTCAATTTTGTTTGCGGAAACGTATAGAATGTTGCAGAAGGCATTCGGTCAGCATTACTATATCGGAAAGAAATGTTTAGAAGGGGTATAAACAGTTCAGAGAAAGCACAGAACGCATTGAAGACGAAGAGAGCCCTGTGATCGACCATCACCCTCAACCGCCGAAGCTCACGTCCAAATAAGTAAAGATTTGGTGCCTGCAAACCGCCGATTTACAATTACAGACCTTGCTGATGATGATAGAATTTCAAAGGGAATTTCATTTTGGGCCTCAAACGCGTCAAATCTCGATTGGTACTGAAAACACTAAATGCGCCAGCTCACACTGCATTGATCCTTCGTGACTTTTTCGCCAAAAATGAAACCTATATCGTTCCACAACCACCGTATTCACCTGATTTAGCACCATGCGACTTCTGGCTATTCCCTAAACTCAAAATACCGCTCCATTTTGGGTCGATTGAAGAGATTCAATGTGAATCGCCGTGCGATTTGAAAGCTATCCTTGCCGATAACTTTTAGCGTGCATTGAGGATTGGAAAAAGTTGGCATAAGTGCATTGTGTCCGGATGAGATTACATTGAAGGCGATGAAATAAATTTAGAAGAATAAATAAAGAGTTTTTGAAAAAAAATTTGGTCTTACTTTTTGGGCACAATAGTATATACAATATGCATGAATTTTTAAGGAACTTAAATGCAAAAGACAGACATAGGCAACATAAATACGGGATACTTTTTACGTAATATATTATTAAACAAATACCTTATTGTTACGCAAAGATAGTTGTGCAAATTTTGATTAATAATTGGTAGAAATTTGCACAAGATATTTAACATGGCACTATTAATGAATTTGCTAATGTTTCATGAAATTAATGGTTTCACTTAAGTGATATGGGAATATTTACGTGTTTAATACGTGATACATTTTATATCTATTAAGTATAGTTAGAACTTGCATCAAAGTATTATAATCCCAAAAGTTAGGAATATAGTAAATAAATCAAAACACTTTTTAACAAGCGTTGACTGCGTCCAGTCTTAAATATATTAATAAAGCAGTTATAGAAAAATAAAAATAGTATAATTCTTCAGATTAAATTAAATATTCTAATACTTAACCTTAAATATTTTATCAGTTATATGGTAAATTAAGAAAACCTAATTAGCCAATTAAAAGGTAAATAACAGCGAAGCAGGTGCCGAAGCTTGAACCTGGGATCGAACCTGAAAACTCCTCATTCAAAAATCAAAACCCAACCAAGTCCTCTTAGTACCACAGGCTCCAGGTTCGAATCCTGGAAGTGACACGGGCGTTTGCGAGTGGTTCGAATCTACGTTAAACTGTAGGTTACGTTCTAATTGGTGAGCAAATAATGACCGTACAACGACAAACTAAACCAAACCTTTTAGTACTTAATCTGGGTGACAATTGCTGCTTTCAGAAAGTAGGAGACTCGATATCGCTTACGACGGGTGTGTGTGAACGTTTTGAATGGATATTAAGATTACAGATGGAAGTATTCTGGTTTTTTTCTCGCATACGACACACATCCTTTTCTACTTATCAATTGACATTTTGTGGAATTCTCCGATGTATAAAATAAAACTTCCCAAACGATCACGATAAAATAGTGTTCTCATTTTATACAAATGACAACATTTAACTTTTTCGTTTTCATATTAACTAGAGTGTAAATTGATACTCTAGTTATTTTAATTATCAATTATTTTAAAAGTTTGAAAATAATGAGGACCGTAGAATACTTAATCCTCGAGAGTAAACCATCTCCTATTTTTAATTAGGAGTTCGCCTGAAACGGTATAATTTCTCTGATCGTTTTCATGATATGTCTCTTAATCTTGATTATAAATACACCATAATTCTCAGATATTTTTAATTAAAGAACTACGAGAGATATTTTTAGAAAATACAATTTATAAAGGAAAATTTTAAACTAATCTCAGTTATAAGACCCTCTTTTTAAATTTAAGCATTTCTCAATTGGTAAATACGTTTACAATGCTGTCAATATTTCGATTTTAAAAACAATGATGTAAAAAACGTGCAATAGCCATAAGAATGTTTTGAATTATAATAAAAAATATATTTATAAAATATGTGGAATTATTTAATATATATTTTTAAAAATATTCTAAGAAAAATTAAAAATATTATATAATTAAATAAAATAAAATATAAAAATTAAATAAAAATATATATATTTTTTTATATATAAAAATATAAAAAAAGTATATTTATTTTTATTTTTATTCATTATAATAAAAGATGTAATTCATTATATATTTTGAATAATGAATTATAAATAAATTATACATTTAATAAGATATTATAAACTTTAAAACTCATCGTTTGTTACAAAACAGGAAATCTTAATCGATAAATGAAATAAATTGAAAAAAAAATTAATTTTATACATTTGGCAATTCCAAAACATTTCAACAAAAATTTTACTAAGTATGAATTAATAAAGATGGATATTTTTTAGTTATAATGAATCAGAAAAATTATGAATGGGCAGTAGTAGAATTCAAGGTTTCACATGAAATAAACACTTTTTGTTTATTAAAATCGTGTTTATAGCAAGGTGAAAAGAAAAAAAGTGAATGGTAGATTAAATGAAACTGAATAACAATGCTGATAAGAGAGAAACATTAAAGATAAATTTACGAAGATAGAAAGTTACAGTTAAAATGTCAATGTACTTTCAAGTTTCAAAAAGAACATGAAAGATCGTGTGGCGTTTGCAGTAATACTACACAAGTATGAATTAAATATACCCATCAAGTACTTATTTTAAAAGAGTGAGCATATTATTAAACATATTATGAACATATTATTATTTTAAAAAAGAATGAACATATTATTTTTAAAAGAATGAACATATGAATGAACAAATTATGAACATTATGTTCTAATGCAGCTGGCAAACACATAGACAATTCTCATTGATGCCATCAGGCAAATGCTGCACTGACGTTACTCACTTAGCTCTACCCATGTAGTGTAGCTAGAAGATAAGCTACGGACGCGAAGTAACAGAACCCCCGCAACGCTCTATCATCATGTTAGACCGGGACCTACGATTTAAAGTGAATTCGAACCACTACAAACATTCATGGCACCGCCGGGAGTCGAACCCGAAATCTGTGGTACTGAATGCCAGAACGCTAGCCACTCGGCCAGCAGGTCCCGAATTATGAACATATTATTATTTTAAAAGAATGAAAATATGAATTAACATATTATTATTTTAAAAGAATGAAACATATCATTATGATTTTAAAAGAATGAACGTATTTACATTCAATGCTTAGTTCAAAAAGAAAGTTTCTGGTGTTGTTTTCAAATGCCAGGCACTTTCAGCCAACTCATTTGTCACTAGAATGATAAATATATAGCAGTTTCAACATTATCTAGGGTGTATTTTAAAAGACCAGTACATTGCAGTATATTTTGCCACCTTGAGTTTTACCGTACACCAACAGAGATGGCGGTGTACGGTAAAGATTTTTGTGGGAGGATATCACTTACTTTTCTCAAGCTCAATGAAATGACATTCCACCTTACAGATTTAACGAATCCATTCCCTGCACAGATATGGAAACTTTCTGTTTGGCATTACTTATCGAATTTTAAACCAAGCACTGCACATTATCCCACTGGTTTGATTCATCGCTCTACGGTCATCTTGTGCAGACGAGGACTACTGTTTAAAGTGATTTCGAACCACTCATAAACATCCACACCACCGCCAGGATTCTAACCTGAAGCCTGTGATACCAAAGGCCAGAGAGCTAGCCACTTGGCCACCAGGCTGCCTATCCACCAGAAGATTCAAACATTCACATTGGAATAGATGGCGCTATAGAACGTGAAGTTTTAGTATCCAATAGTATCCCATCTTTAGTTTCCTAACATGAGGAGTTGACATCGCTATAACTTTTAGTAAAACTCGAATAACACATATATGAGTTACATATATTTAGATAAAATGTATTCATGATTTTGATGGTTCTAAGTTTTTTAAAAACTGAATTTAAAACTTACATAAATAGTAAAAAAATATATACAAAAGACTTGATCATGCAATATTAGAGTGTTGATAATGCATATATCAGTAATAACTATAAAACAAATAATAATAAAAAAAAATGTTAAAGTCATTTAGCTCAACAAAGAAAAATTTTATTTTAGTTACTTTTTTTATTAAATAATTGCAATTAATATAAATACGTATATACATATACTGAGTCGCAAAATAGAAAGGCACATAATATTGTGATTCTGAAGACATTTCTTTCTCCCATATAAAACTAAAATGAATTAATTAAATTTAATAACTGAATTAATAATTGAAAAAAAAACTGTATTAGCATCCCAGTGCCATCCACTACAAGTTTAAAAACATGTATTTGAACTTGAGTGGATGAATAAAAAAGTAGTTTATGAACGATTAACAATTTGAACAAGATATATATATGGAGAGTGTGAGCTAATAGTAGGAATTGAAAAAAAGAAAGGTTTTCATTTCAAGTTGAAATTTTCCTCTTACATCTGGCGCCATCTATTAGTAGATACATGCAACTTAAATCTAAAAAATACTAAAAATAATTAATTTAACTTAATTACTGAATTAATATTTGAAAAAAAAAAAAAAAAAAAACTGTATTAACATCCAGTGTCATCCACTACAAGTTCAAAAAAATGAATTTGAACTTGAGTGGAGTAACAAAAAAAGTATTTTATGAACGATTCAAAATTTGAACAAGATATATAGGGAGAGTGTGAACTAATAGTAGGAATTGAAAAAGTAAAGAACCCTTTGGTTATTGTAAATTAAAAATAAAATGGTTTTAAATTAAAATTACTAAATATTTATGTAAGTTTTAAATTTAGTAATTTTAATTTAAAACCATTTTATAAAAAAATATATACAAAAGGCTTGATCATGCAATATTAGAGTGTTGAATCATGTATATATCAGTAATAACTATAATTAAAATGAGGAACTTTGGGTTAGATATTATAACAGAATGGTAACAAAGCTCTACAAGTTAAGAAAGGCCTAAAACAACTCTCACCCAAACATATTTGTCACTGCTCTAAGCTAAAAGAAAGGTGCCTTTTTCTTTCAGTTACTTCTATTAGCTCACACTCTCCCTATATATATATCTTGTTCAAATTTCCAATCGTTCATAAAATACTTTTGTATTCATCCACTCAAGTTCAAATGCATTTTTTTTTTTGAACTTGTAGCGGATGACACTTGATGTTAATGCAGTTTTTTTAAAAATACTAATTCATTCATTAAATTAAAAATTAATTTTAGTTTTTTTTTTTAGATTTAAGTTACATATATCTACCAATAGTTGGCGCCAGATAAACTTTAAAAAATGAAATGAAAATTATTTATAAAGGACTTTCTGCAATATAGTGATGAAAAAAAGTAGGAATTGATTAAATTTTTTTTTTATATATTACTTTTGGTTAGGTATAACAAGAACGGTAACAAAGCACTACAAACTTAAGAAAGGCCTAAAACAGCTCTCCCCAAAACATATTTGTCACTTCTCTAAGCAGCGACTAAAAGTAAGGTGCTTCTTTTTTTTCTTCTTGCAGAAGGGGTGGGGCAAGAGTTCCTTTTTCCACGAAAAGCTGAAAATTCCTGATTTATCTAAATGACGGCAATTGCAGACAAGGAGAGTGCTCGGAATTCGCCGGGCCGTTTCCCATGCCTGCCTGATGATGCCGCCGGATTATTGACATAGCTGTGAGGGGCCCCAGAAAAGGGGGGCCTTGTCTTTCATGAATGGAGGAGAGGAAGTTGGGAATTGTGAATGAGTGTGGAATTGTGTGCTTTTTGTGCTCGTAGAAACGTATGAATCAGTGGCTTGTTATGGGTTGCATTATCTTGGTTGTCGACTCAATCAGTTCTTGTGTCGTCAGCTCTAAAAACAGGCTGGATTATCGCAAGGTCTATTTGAGCTAAAAGAGCCATACATACGATGGCAATTTTAATATACCTTTGTAAGATAGTTGGCTTTATGTCTATATCTTGATTGTAGTGCAAAGAAATTCGTTTTTAAGTCTCACAAGAATTAATCATTTATACTCAAAATCAATAGGCAGTACACAGATATCAGATAAACATAATAAACCCAGAATTATATATATATAAACTATCCTTTAAACATCCTTTAAGCCAATTTGCTTCTACCTATACTTTGATTGTAGAGCAAAGAAGAAACCTTGCATTCTCAATCAATGACCAATATACTGATAAATATAAACTCATGTTTGTGAAAATTGCAGCACCATGAAGGACTTACGCGAGTGAGCAGAAATTTTCAGGAAATGCAAATTAGCGCAGGATATGCAAATGATTAGAATTTCAAATCCGTAGCGCATGCGTATGCTGAGCAGTGCCCTCTGAACGGCGGATGGATCCGAATAAATAGACGGCTGTAGCGAGGCGTGTATGGTTATCGGTGGTTATCTGCTAGTGGTAACAGTTAGCTCAATCGTTATTTATGCCTCTTCGACGAAAGAGAGCGAGATTTGAACAATTTACAGAGTTTGAACGGGGGAGAATCATCGGCCTTTGTGAAGCTGGATTGTCTTATCGTGCAGTAGCCGCTCGTGTGCAGCGTAACAGCAGCACAGTGATGCGTCTTTGAAGCAGTGGATGGACGAGTGTCGGACAACTCGGAAATACGGGTGGACCCCGAAATGTGACTTCAGCTCGCGATGATAGACACCTGGTCCGCATGGCGCTGACGGACCGTACAGCTTCCTCTAGACAATTAGCAGCACAGTGGTCAATAGCTACAGGTGTTTCATTGTGTGCTTCATCAATTCGTAGACGTCTGCTGCAGCGTGAACTGCGCGCAAGGACTCCTTTATACAGGATCCCTCTCACGCTAAACCATCGCCGCCTGCGGCTACAATGGGCCGCTCAGCATAGAGACTGGCGTGCTGATTTGTCGTGTTTTCTGACGAATCCCGCTTTAATTTGTGGTACCATGATGGCCGCATTCGTGTCAGACGCTATGCCGGTGAACGCCACCTTCCGGAGTGCATTATCGAAAGTCACAGTGAACGAACACCCGGAGTTATGGTCTGGGGAGCCATAGCATATCATGGACGATCTCAATTGCTAAGAATTGGGGGCAATCTGAACAGCAACCGGTACATCAGTGAAGTTCTACAGCCCCAAGCTGTTCCCTTCCTTCAAAGCTTGCCAGGCACTGTATTTCAACAGGATCATGCCCGCCCTCATATCGCTAGGACTGTTCAATCCTTCTTTGCAACGCGGCAGGTACAGCTTCTTCCTTGGCCTGCGTATTCCCCGGATATGTCGCCGATTGAACAGGTATTTCAGCATCTTCGTGATCCTCGTCTTGTTCTTTGGACGAACTTTGGGTGCGCGTACAAACAATATGAAATGCTCTTCCTCAGGCAATTTTCAGGCAGTCTCAAAATTTGTTTGACTCGCCACGATTGAACATGTGTGGGATTCGAACTCCTGTTATTGTTTGTTTCTTTGGCATCTCTGTGTATTAAATTTCATTCAATTATGACGATTCCTTCATGGTGTTGCAATTTTCACAAACATGAGCCCATGGATGGGATATGAATCTTGTGTCTGTATTTTGATTGTAGAGCAAAGAAAGGATCTTTTATTTTCAATTAGTAATTGTTAAGGCCCAGGATGCATATATATAGCTTGTGTCTGTTCGATTGTAGAGACGAAGAAAGGTACAATAAATATAGGAAGGCCAGGAGGGCATTCTGCATTTTCAATCAATGCCCGGTATACTGATAAATATAGGAAGCCCAGGATGGATATAAATGAGAGTCTTTTAAGTGCCAAATAGCTTATGTCTGTACTTCAATTGTAGAGCAAAGACAGGACCTTGCATTTTCAATCAATATCCATCCATATAATATCCATTCATATCCACTAGTATAAATATAGAATGAGATGAATGAATGAGATGAATGGATGAATGGATGAGATGAATGAGAGTCCTCATTAAGTGCCAAATAGCTTGTGTCTTTACTTTGATTGTAGAATAAAGAAAGGACCTTGCATTCTCAATCAGTGCCCAGTAAATATAAGAAACTCAGGATGGATATAGAGAGTGCTTTAAGTGCCAATTAGCTTATACCTACTTTGATTGTAGAGCAAAATAATTTTGGATTCATAAGACTAACTTGCTTCTACGTTGTAATATTTTCAAAAATGTCTGAATATAAGGCTAATAAAGCGTTACAATTTTGGTTCCAAATTTGACAAGCAAATATAAACCATAAGTTATCGTGCGTATGCTGGGGATGCCATGATAAATCTGTAGAAAGGAATATCTTTCATTAGATTCATGGGATATAAATGAAGGTACAAAATCTCTAGATGGTAGTCCTGCGAATGTTCGACCAAATTCCAATGACGTAATATGGGTATAAGTGTAACAGTTCCACCGTAGTGCAACCTGAATAAAGTTGAATCTGCTGAGTAATATTCTAGAGATGAATGAGTTTAAATCGGCATTTGAAAACAATTATCTAATTCTAAATATATTTACTGGTTTTTAAAAAATATTATTGATAATATTTGTTGGTAAATATTTATGTTATTGGTACATATATCAGAAATATTTATTTAACATTTTGTTCATATATAATTTATATTGTTTAAAATTATTTATAATCAATAAATGCGTGAAATTATTTTATATTAAAATATGATTATTTTTTCCTAATTTATTAACTGGATCTATTGAACCTGTGATAGTCATAGATCTATTGAAGATACTTTAAGAGATGTATTAATTTAAGAATGACCAAATGCAATCTATATTATATTTAAATGTATTATTATGAGAAAAATAGATGTACTTTACAAAGGTTTTATGTCTATAACATTTGTAAAGTACTCATTTAATAAAGTATTATATATATATCAATTTTTATCTACATTTGTTTCTTTACGAAAACAAATTTAAAAAAAAAAATCTTAATACATATATATTTTTAAAAAAATTAATAAATAAACCGTTAATAATTTTGGGGGACGAGTCATTTTCAAAAACAGCAATCCTACAATAACATCAATAATAATGATTACTAAAAAAAAAAAATTTCTTGCTTTTTGAAAAAAAAAAATAATAAACAATATTCAGAATGCATTATGCTCAAGATTATATTGAATGATCTAAAAAGCAATTTGTTTCATAACGTATCATTCATAAAGAAGGCGCTAATTAATCAGCATGGAAGGCAAATGTCACGAGCGTTCATTAAGTGCTTGCTTATCATGTCCTTGCAATCGTAAATACGCGGATTACGTACGCACATAGGTGTGCGTGAATAACTGGATTACGCAGGTGCAAGCATTCACCTCCCTTGTTGCTAGGCAGCGCGACTTCCGTCAGCAGCGCCATCTGTTGGACAGTAAGATCAACATAATTTGAATTTATGTAGCTTGGCAATTGATTCTAAGCTTTACAATGTATAGTATCATTGCTTTAGATTGGAATTTAATTTCGTTCTTATATTTTTCAAGTTCTAAATAACATTTATTTACAATTTTAGTGATTTATTATTATAATTTATTCAAATAAAAAAACAATAATTTTACTTTAACAGCATAATTATGGTAAAACTAATTTTTGTTTGGTTTGGTTTGTCGCTCTACTGTTATCTTGTGCACACGAGGGCTAAACAGACCGGGCCCTACAGTTTTAAAGGGGATTCCAAACTACAAACAAACATCTATGCCACCACCAGGATTCGAACCTGAAGCCTGTGATACCAAAGGCCAGAGAGCAAACTGATATTTGAAGAAGAAGAAATCACTAGTCACTGCTATTACACAATTTTCTATTACGTTTACACGCAATATTATGTTCAAAAATCAAGGTTTTTTTTTTTTTTTCCCCACTTATATTTTTAGTTGTCATAAAATTACCGTACGTTTCCATTAAAAACTGTAAATATTCTTACTATAACTGTAAAAATTATAAATAATGTTATTATAATTGTTAAAATTTATATAACCTTACTATAATTGTAAAAAATATAAATAATCTTTGTATAATGGTTTAACCAATCTAAAAATTTAACTGCGTTTTATTTCAAAACTGAAGAATTTGGTTCGAAACCCACCAAGAGATGTCGAACCGACTATTTCTTATGCTACGTCTGGAATGGATACGCTATATCTATAGACGAAAATCTCTATTTTGGTGTAGAATAGATGAAAGAAGGGTGCTGCCAAGTTTTGGATGTCACTCTGAAGTACCATACTGAAGTATAGAAGATACTTCTCTCCCTTTTCCCATAGTTCATTCTTAGAAAAGCTGAATCTTCTATATATCTATTATGCCAGTGGTGAATGATATTCTCATCTAAAATTAGCATTTGATAACAACAAATTATAAAAATAAATACTTTAGTATTTTATTAATTAGAGCAATCTAAACGCAGTATATGCAATTTTATTGGCTTCAGCCAAAAGTTCTTACTCATCTGAAACAGGACTTCTTTTCTTACGCTTAGAGTACTTTTTATTTTTGCTATTTAACGTAATTTCACTTTGTTGCCAGTTAGTGAGATGTGGTAATTTGGTAAATGAAAGCATTTTTTAGATGTCCTTTAATTATTTTATTTTGCAGCAAATATAATTATAAGATAGAGAAGTATTCAGTGTGGGAAAAACAAAGTAAGAATTTATATTTCAATGTTGTTTCGAAATTAACATTTGTTAAGCTTAAGTCCAAAAAAAAAAAAAAAGTTTTTAAAAAAAATATTTTTTTAAATATATATAACTTATTTTAAGTTACTTTTTGAGGTAAAGCATCGAATAAAGAAAAATTCACAAATTTTCTCATTTATAAATTAAAAACAGTTTTTTATAAATTTTAATTTAAAAAAATGAAGAAATGCATTAAAAATTGAAACTTTAAAAAAAAGTATTCCAGTTTTTTAATTAAATTTTTATTAAATATGTCATATATATATATATTTAAATGGCTTTATTTCAATATTTCTTCAGGTAATGCCATTTTAATTTTAATTACAACTTTATATTGATAGGCGTCATTTTTAATTTTTATCATTATGAGAAACTTTTTGAAAATAGTCATGATGTATTCAAGGAATATAAGGTAGCAGATACATCATATCGTTACATTTTGCTGATTTAATGAGCCTTTCATGATGATATAAAGGTGCTAGTAATATATTTTAAAAATTTTCGTAGTCTTTCTCATCTGGGGAGGGGGAGGGTAAATCTATTGTTTTAAACTCCTCATTTTCATCAGATGAAGTTTTATAAGGTATTATATATGGTTTGTTTTTTAAAACAATTATCCAATATATAAAAATAAAGTAGAGAAATTATGTATTATAATTTCGATCTAAAAATTATGCCTTTGTGAAAAGTGGACTTATATCATTTTCAAAATAATTATGTTTGTAATTTCATTAACTGCGTAAAATTATATTGACAAAAAATAAAATTTTGCAAGATTTTTTATTTGGGTACTATTTATAGAAAAAAAAACCTCATAGCATATTTCATTCATTGTTATAATTAACTAACCTTTTGCCAAAAAATAGATTACACCACTTTCTAAGAAAACGGCTCTTGTATATAAATATATGCAGTGTTTATTGAAAAACCGCCGAAAATAGATGTGACCTTTACACACTTTAAAGCACCCCGAACGAAAACAGAACAAGTTACCCTTTCATCGGGCGCATACCAAAAATAGCTCTCTGAAAAAACAAATTTGCATAAGCCCGTAATCTTGCGCTTAAGCGTAAGCGACGAGCTTCTTTTTTTATTTATTTTTTTCCCTTCAAAATCCTGAACGCCACCGGAATACGTTCCACATACTATAAACCTGCCTCGAATACAAGACAGCTTTCTCACCACTCCCTTCAAACATGGCCGGTGACGGTTTTATGGGCAAAGTAGCACTCGTTTCAATTTGCAATTTCCCCTTTAACCCCTTCCTCGCCGGCGAAAGAGTAACATAAGCAAACTCTTTTCAGCAACAAACTCCAGATCAAAGGAGAACTTATTTGCATGCATCCCTTGGTCCACAGTGTAGTAAAAGGAACGATTTCTTCTTCCCTACATTTCTTCTTTTGGGAGTTTCTTTGTTGCAAGAAAATGTTGACAAGAGCAGCGTTTGGATCTATTTTGTTGCGGTTTATGGCGTTTTTTGTCACAAAATATTTAGTTCTTGAAATTATAGGAGGGCAACTTCAGCCTATGCCTATGGTTATGATTAACAAAATCAAGGAATGATCACGTCCTTTTAAAACAGCAGATTTTTAATCTATATTTAAGCAAGTACCGCATATGTTATGCTAGGAACTTTGATAAAGTTCCAACTTGTTTACGTCCAGGATCGAAAATCTGCATGAAAAATTTATCACAGTTAACTTTTTGCATGAAAAATTGACTTTGTACATGACAAATTAATTGCACTGGACTTCTTACATGAAAAATTAACTGATGGTTACAAATTAATGATGTTTATAATATCTGCAAGATAAACCAGAAAACAATTGAAATGTTATGTAGTAATTTGAAAAATCCACCCAGAACGCTAGTCCACAGTGTGGTAAAATTAACGATTTTTTTTTTCCTACATTTCTTCTTTTGGGAGTTCTTTGTTGTAGGAAAATGTTACCAAGAATATGTGGATCTATTTTGTTGCGGTTTATAATATAGCGTTTTTCTGTCACATAATATTTAGTTGATGAAATTGTAGCAGGGCAACTTCAATCTTTTATAGTATGAACTATGCTTCTGGTTGTTATTAACAAAATCAAGGAATGATCACGTCCTTTTAAAACAGCAGATTTTTAATCTATATTTAAGCAGGTACCGCATATTTTATGCTGGGAACTTTGATAAAAGTTCTATGTTGGAATTTTGATAAAGTTCCAGCTTGTTTACGTCCGGGATCGAAAATCTGCATGAAAAATTAATCACAGTTAACTTTCTGCATGAAAAATTGACTTTGAACATGATAAACTAATTGCACTGGACTTCCTACATGAAAAAATTAATCATAATCACCGCCTTATATGAAAAATTAACTGCTAGTTATGAATAAATGATGTTTATAATATCTGCAAGAAAAACCAGAAAACAATTAAAATGTTATACAGTAATTTGAAAAAGTAAAAGTTTTTTGTAGTAAAAGGAACGATTTCTGCTTCCTACATTTCTTCTTTTGGGAATTCTTTGTTGTAGGAAAATGTTGCCAAGAGCATGTTTGTTGCGGTTTATGGCGTTTTTTTTTGCCACAAAATATTTAGTTTCTGAAAATATAGGAGGGCAACTTCAACCTTTTATAGTATAAATTATGCTTCTGGTTGTTATTAACGAAATCAAGGAATGATCACGTCCTTTTGAAACAGCAGATTTTTAATCTATATTTAAGCAAGTATCGCATATTTTTATGCTAGGAACTTTGATAAAGTTCCAACTTGTTTACGTCCAGGATCGAAAATCTGCATGAAAATTAATCACAGTCTACTTTCTGCATGAAAAATTGACTTTGAACATGACAAATTAATTGCACTGGACTTCCTACATGAAAAATTAATCATAGTCACCGCCTTCTATGAAAAATTAACTGCTAGTTACAGATTGATGATGTTTAAAATATCTGCAAGAAAAAGCAGAAAACAATTTAAATATTAAACTGTAGTTTGAAAATCAATAGCAATCCAACTAACCAAGCAATCCATAAAAGTCTAATGAAGAATTTATTCTTTGTTTAAAAATAACTGTAATCAGATTAAAAGTTCTGAAAATTAGACAGTATAATTAAGCTTTTTCTTCTTTTGACTATTAACAGTATTAATAAAAGATGAATTTTAGTTAGAAATATTTAGATACAATTAATAACCGGGCATATTAATATTATATTTTCTAATATTTGTACTATTTAGTTTTGACTTTTTACATGACAAATTAGACAGAAATTAAGCTTTTTTCTTCTTTTGCATTTTAGTTAGATATTTAAAGATACAATTAATAACCGGGCATATGAAAAATTATATTTGTACTATAGTTTTGACTTTTTACATGACAAATTAGGCAGTATAATAAGCTTTTTCTTCTTTTGAAGTATTAATAAAAGACGAATTTTAGTTAGAAATATTTAGATACAATTAATAACCGGGCATATTAATATTATATTTTCTAATATTTGTACTATTTAGTTTTGACTACTCATAGTCGCCACCTTATATGAAGAATTAACTGCTAGTTACAGATTAATGAATTCAGTATTACTAATATTTGTGCTATTTAGTTTCTGTATTGCTAATATTTGTACTATTTAGCTTCAATATTGCTAACATTTATACTATTTAGTTTCAGTATTGCTAAAATTTGTGCTATTTAGTGTCAGTACTAAGGCATATTTTTATTAATTTTTTATTAATACACCTTCGCTATTTAAAGATCTTAGCAACGTCAGTCAAGGCCATAGCCACGTTTTTTCGAAAGATCGCCAAAGATCGTAGACGCATGTAGTTTCATTTCAGTAGTTTGAAAAATCAATAATGCCAGCCAACCAAATAATCCACAGAAGTCTAATAAAGAATTTATTCTTTGTTTAAAGCTAACTGTAATCAGGTTAAGAATTCTGAAAACTAGAAAATCTAATCGGTCTTTTTTCTTCTTTTGACTATTAGCATTATTGATAAAGGATGAATTTCATTTAGAAATATTCAGATACAATTAATAACTAGGTATAACTCTCTATCTGCTAATATTTGTACTATTTAGTGTCAGTGCTAAGATATATTTTAGTAATTTATTATTATTACTCTCTCGGCTATTTAAACATTGTCACATCATTCAAGATCATAGTCACGTTTTTTCAAAAGATCGCCAAAGATCGTAGGTTTGATTTGGTTTGCCGCTCTACGGTCATTTTGTGCACACTTTTAGACTAATTAGACCGGGACCAACAGTTTAACGTGGATTCCGAACCACAAACATCTATGTGCCCGGGATTCTAACCTGAAGGATATTATCAAAGGCCAGAGCGCTAACCAATTGGCCATTAGGCCGCCAAAAGATCGTAGGTTTGATTTGGTTTGTCGCTCTACGGTCATTTTGTGCACACTTTAGGCTAATTAGACCGGCACCAACAGTTTAACGTGGATTCGAGCCACAAACATCTATGTGCCCGTGATTCTAACCTGAAGGCCATATTATCAAAGGCCAGAGCTCTAACCTATTAGCCATTAGGCCGCCAAAAGATCGCAGGCGCTTATAGTTTCATTTCGTTCGCCATTTGCTGCTGTTTGGCGACATAGGTAACTATAAAATCATGGATTCTCTCTCTTTTCATTAAGCTCAGTTCGAGCATAAAATTTTAAACTTTAATAATACTCAAGAGTGGAATAGTTCCACAAATAGCATTGTTCCCCTTGTTGGGTATTATCACCCATCTTATCTTGCCAAAACAGTTGACGAATACCCTGTAAATTAGTTATTAAATGAGTAAATGTTGTTGTTGTTTCTTATCCCTCTAGGCCAAACCTACAAACCTATGGATTCATAGTTGAAAGGAAAAGGGGGCAGTTTCTGTTGTGATGAACAGCTTTTGTCTGACTTGGCTCCGTGACGCTCTGCAGTCATATGAGACCGGGACCTACAGCTTAAGGCTCGTTCCCACCGAGATGTGAGGCTTTTAAGCGTGAAGCGTTGACCAATCACTAGCCTCACCGCGTTTGCCTGAAACCTGTTTGAAATCCTCCGCTTCGAGTTGACCAACTTTCAATTCGAAGCGGAACTCACCAGGCGTAACGCAATTTCTGACGTTTCGCTATGAACGGGTCGAAAAAAATTTTCTTTCCTGCCGCATGTCGCGTCACCACCTCTCGCCTCGAGCCTTTAAAGTGAATTCGAACCGCTACAAACATCCATGGCACCGCCGGATTCAAACACCAGAGCGCTAGACACTCGGCCATTCAGGCCCCATATTATATTCGTAATATTAATAGAATAACATTACCTTAAACATTGGTCCAAACATTAAAAGTTGTTAGTAAATTATTGAAAACTTTCAAAAATATCGCTGTCTAGTGAAAAACAAGCAATAACAATCTCAACTAATAATAAGATGCTGAAAACGATTTCTGCTGATGCCATACCTCTGCAATTTTCCTTATCAAGCCCGTTGATAGAAATTTTGGCTATCTTGGAACAGCTGATATGACTCATCATTCGAACGCGCACCCCAAACAAGGCCCCTAATAAGCCAAACTTGCTAAGGAACTTTCTTTCGACACAGTCCTGCACGGAAACAAATAGATTTCGTGAGCATGGTCACAGTTTATCAGATGAAAGATGAAAATAAATACAGACAATTTCCTCTTGTTGATTTATCAAATCTCACTTGCAACTGCGGCTGCTTTCTTTTCGGATTGTTTAAACAATTTGGAAAGAAGATTTCAACAAGATTGTATCACTGAATAGCATGAAGTTGTGTGAAAGTAGCGCGCCATGGAATCACGCGCCTTGGCGGTATCTTTGTGTGTCACTTCCATAACTCCAAAGATAAAAAAAAAGCGTTGACTGTATTCATAATATTTACTGTTCTGTTTATACTAATAAATAATGATTTTTATTACAAATTTTGTACTGACTACTTTTAAAATAAGGTGTCGAAAATTAGTAGGCATACTACAAAATGTTAAAAAAATGCATTGTTTGTATTTGTAATATTATACTATATTATTTTCTGCTCTATTTATACTAAATGATTGTAATTTTTTGTAAATATTTTTTACGGATCGTATTTGTAATACAGGGTGCCAAAATTTACTGGACTTGTTAAAAAAATATGTAAAAATAAATAAATTAATTAACTAGATGAGATGTAAAATAATCTATCTTTCGCACGATATTATATTTAAATCAATACATTTTAGAGGAGGGGGTGATATATTTTCTGAATTTTTGGATTTTATTCTTTAATGAGTCTTTTGTAAATATGCATACAGCGAATGAAATGTAATGTATTGAACTCTTTTTGGAACTGAAGTATATTGTATTAACATTCAACTCATAATAAGAGTGTTTTTTATTCTAAAATAATTTATTACCACGGGCTATCTAATTGTCCTTGTAGCAAATACTTGACCATATTCAAAGATTTGTTTCAAAAAGAACCTGAAATAACAGAACACTGCAAGCTTGCTTGATAAAAATAAATTTCTATATTAGATCCTGTGGTTATCTATAATACGTTCAAGTGATACTCGATTTCATGTCGTGGATTTAAATGAAAGTGCCTACTAAGAGGACTTTTAACGGTAGCTATAAGTCCCGCTACAGAATCTAAGAGGAAATACAAGTTATCAAATTCCATAGAGTCCCCCTCCTTTCTGAAAGCATGACTGCAATGCAAACCACCAGTGGATTTGAACCTGGCCCTCCTGCATATTAGCTACGCAATTTACCACTGAACCACAAAATGAATATCAAAATGATGTTTAAAAAATTAATTAAAAAAATTAAAGCTATAAAATCATGGAATTTTACATTCTATTTAAACAGGAAATGAAATTTTAAAATAAGCTATTTGTTTTAAGATTATTTTACTTTTAAATTTTCAAAATTAAATTTAAAAAAAATCTTAATTTAAAAAAAATAAGATGCAACTACAGCTGTCAGTTCTATATAATAAATAAACTAATCCAGTGGTAACGTGCATAGTTAACATGCAGAAGGGCTCAGTCCGTTGCCATAGGCTAGTTGTTTGGTTTTTCGATCTACGGTCATTTTGTGCATACGTTAGGCTAATTAGACCGGCCCCTACAATTTAACATGTATGGACACTAACAAGCATCCATGCCCTCACCAGGATTCGAACCTGTGGTACCAAACGCCTGAGCGCCAGCCGAATGGCCATCAAGCCACCCGTTGCCATAGGAGATTCCTAGCGATTGTGGCAATATCTTTAAATGTCATGTTACCTGATGGGAGTTTTCGGGTTTTTTGATTTACAATGCTGAGTCTAATAGCCGAGTGGCTAGCGCTCTGGCGCTCGGTGACACAGGTTTCGAGTTCGAGTCCCGGCAGTGCCATGGATGTTTGTAGTGGTTCGAATCCACTTTAAGCCATAGGTCCCTGTCTCATATGATCATGTAGAGCGTCACAGAACCCAATCAGACTTTTTCTCAGCCACATCATTCGCAAACTGTAAAGTGGCAATTCAGCTCTAGGCACGGTGGTGTGGTGGTGTAGTAGTAGCTTTTACAATGCTCAATTGTTGGGTCAATTACATCTGAAAGATCTACCTCCCCGTGGTGCCCCTGGTAACATTTTTAGTGGCTAAAAGATCTACAACTTGGCATTATTGTTAGATTAATGAACTCTTTCAGCATGTTTTGATGTATTATTTTGTTTATGTTGTATGTTTTTTTTTTTTTTTCGTTGTTTTTTTTGCTGTAACTGTTCATAATCTGCCATTGGAAATAGAAAAACATCTGAAAATCCTCCCAGAAGGCAACGTCTTTTGTGTTATATGTATGGGGAACACGAAGCCCACTATTGAACATTATATACTGTATATAAATAAGATAAAAATCTATTCCACCTTTCTATCCATTTTTACATCTTGATTAAATATCCATTTTTTAGTGTATGGTTATACGTTTTTTACTACCCAGTGGCAAAAAGAATGTGCTTTAATCCACCACCAAGAAGAATCCAAATGAGACCACACAGACTCAAGACAATCGGAATCCATTTGTGTCGTTCCATCTCTGCCCAACAAACCAGAGCCCACTTGAGTGCTACCCGGGGGAAACGAAGAAGCGACCCTTGAGGAGGGGGGCGGGGCCCCGCAAAAAGGAAAAAAGCTGGAAAAGCTGTCGGGATAAATTCGGGAGAGCCCTCTTCCCGCCCTCTTGAGACAAAGTGACGTGGATCCAGACAACTATTTGTTCAGCATTTCCTCCATCCAGGGGTGCCCGCTGCTCGCACCCTTAAATCTCTACACCCTTTCAAGAAAGGGGATTTAAAGGGTGCGCATTCAGAACTCGAGCACATTTTAACTCGAGCTATTTTTCATACGAGTCACTCGAGCAAAGCTCTGCGGTTTTGGATTCATTCACAAGAAGACGCAATCTGGGAATTAAAATGGGAAGCAATTGGACGGTACATTAGAAGGAAGTACTTGCAGAAATGAAATGTTTTAATTTTATCGTCACTATTTTCATTCGCATATACTTCTAGTAAGGTGAAAATATTAAATATTTATTTCTTAAAAGTTTAAAATAAAATAAAATCTCAAAGTGGTTATTATTTTTCGATCCTTAGGATGAGGACATCTGCTACTACAAACGGTATATTTGTAGTAGATTTGAGCGTTATTAGTAATTACATGAACCATCTCTAATACGGAAGCTCTACCCATAAGGCCCTTTCGACCCTCAAAGCAAAAGATAAAATACCGTCAACTTGTCATTCAGAATCCTCTTTTCTAAGAGTGGACTCAGATTTATTTGGAAAGTAAATCAGAACTCTTTTTCTTCTTCTTCATTGGCGCAAGAGCCCTATGGTAGGACAAGATCCTACTGCCTACTGGCAGATTTGGACAAAGGAGATTTTTTCCTTTTTTACGCGTAGCATTGTCAGCCCTACGCCTAATGCTCTACAGCCATATCAGACTACGGGATTCGAACCACCACAAACATCCATGGCACCGCCGGGACTAAAACCCGAAACCTGTGGTATCGAGTGCCAGACACTCGGCCATCAGACCTCATATATATACTATAGTATATAAATACGGTAAAAATATATTCCACCTTTCTATCAGTTTTTAAGTCTCGATTCAATTCATTTTTAATATGTGGCGATATGTTTTTTACTACTCAATGCCAAAAGAATTTGCATTAATCCACCACCCCCAAGACTCCAAATGAGACCCCACAGACTCCAGACAATCGGAATCCATCGGCCGGCTATTTGTTCAGCCTTTCCTCCATCCAGGGGTGTCCTCTGCTCGCACCCCTTAAATCTCTACACCCTTTAAGGAAGGAGATTTAAAGGGTGCGCATTCAGAACTCGAGCACATTCGAGCAAATTCATTATTTTTCATTCGAGTTTCGAGCAAAGCTCTGCGGTTTTGGATTCATTCACAGACGCATTGTGGGAATGGGAAGCAAATGGACCGCACATTAGATGAATTCTTTCGTCACTATTTTCATTCGCTTGTAAAATGAAAATATTAAACATTTATTTCTTTTACAAATTTAAAGTTGTCAAAAAGTTTAAAAGAAAATAAAAATTAAGTGATTATTATTTTCCGATACTAATGATGACGACATCTGCTACTAAAAACGGCATATTTGTAGTAGTATCAGAAACAACATGAAGCATCTTCAATACTGCACCCACTTTTTGTCGTAGCAGTATACAATGAATACTAGCAATGATGGAATTTAAGGCCTTACTCACCGATCTCCTCGAGGCCAATGGTACTTTCCGACTTACAGATTTACCACGACCAGAATAGAAACGATGATTTTCAGGTTCGGTATCCCTTGGTGGGTTATGAATCGATCTCTCAATCTTCGGAAGCTCTATTCACAAGGTCACTCCTCAGAAGGTCATTTCAAGGTTATAAAATGCTTCAATTGACATTTAGAATCCTTTTTTCTGAGAATGGATGCAGATTTATTTGAAATCAGAATTTTGTTTCCTCTACATTGGCGCAACAGCCCCATGGTAGGCTAAGATCGTCTGCCTACTACCAGATTTGGAGAAAAGAGATGTTTTTTTAATTTATTTTTTTTTTTTATTTTAATGGGATAGGGTTGTCAGCCATATGCACAACGATCTACAATCATTTTACACAGGAACCTACGGGATTCCGAACCATTACAAACATCCATGACACCACCGGGACCAAACAAGTGAACTGCTTACTTGTAAAATGTCATTTCTTCCCCAAACTAATGCTCAATTAAAACAATAGACTAGCATACACTTTGATAACAAACTTGCTGCTTGCAGATTAATATTTACGAGTTGTCTTCCTATGTCATTCAAATGCGAACCAGTTCTCCTCCTAAGTGCTCTTAGGAGAAGGGTGTATGAGTTAATACTAAACCTTCTAGTATTTTCCTATTACGATGCAACATATGTATATACTGATGTTTAAAAAGAATGTTGATTATGAAATGATAAGAATAAAACTTTGCAAATGAATATTAATCATTTAATCGAATTTTTACCTAAACTTAATGCAACATAAATTTATTTAGAATACACTTACATTTAGAAATCATTTACAGCATTAAGAATACATGTAAAATTTATAAAAATGGGGGAAAAAAAACGGAGGGTAAAAAATAAATAAACATAATGTTGCTCAGCATAGTGTATGTGTATAAGCTATAACACTAATGCATTCAATTTTGTTCGGCAATGGTTTTTGTTGAGTTGGAATCCCCTTTCCCATCTTGAAGACGCTTCGTAAGCGACAGATAAATAAATGGTTGTGCCTCCGAAGTCGTGGTGCTGGTCGACTGCCAAAAATGGAATAAACTTTTGCGTCTCCAGCCGCTTTTTATAGAAAGATAAGTACAAAGCAGTTAGTTTGCCCAAAATGGAAACTAAGCGTCTCTGGGATTTTTGCGCGATGTACTTAATGAAATGATATCTTTCTTCAGAGAAAATTGTTCAACTGTTTTTATGACAGTGGCGGAGAAAAAATTGAGGGATTTAAAACTTTACATTTGAAAGGGGCCATTTATTTTGGGCTACCTGCATTTTAGTTCACGAATGAGAATGAAATGATTGTGTGGATAATGAAATGTATATTTTTTATTACTTTATAACGAAAGTATTATTTTTAAAGCAGTGTGTTTGAGAATGATTAAATGCTTTACTTAATTCTACATTGTATGTATATGTATGATTAAAGACGTTACTTAATTCTACATTGCATGTATATGTATGTATGTATGTATATAACGATCATCATCATTGGCACAACAGCCCTATGGGGAGCCAAGGTCGTCTGCCTACTGGCAGATTTCGAGACAGGAGATTTTCTCTTTTTACGAGAATAGGGTTGTCAGCCCTACAACGATATATATAATGATATATAAGTATAAAAACTTGCAGATAAGAACGAAATCTCTTTACGATGCAATGTAAGTATTAAAGTTGGAAACATAACGACAAAAGCGTACAAAAATTAAAAATGTAAGTACAAAATGTACAGAAATTGATATGTAGGTATGCAAAATGTAAAAATTAAAAATGTTGGCACAAAAGTTAAAAATGTAAATATAAAATGTAGGTATAAAAACGAACGTACGACCGTTTTGTACCGTTTTTGACGTTTTTGTACCTACGAAATGCAAGTACAACAAAGTCGAAATGTAGGTATAAAAACCTACAAAAATTGAAAACTTAGACAAAAGCTAAAAATGTAAGTACAAAAATTTGCAAATGTTTATAAATTACAAAAGAGAACAAAGTGTGAAACTGTTAAAAATTATAAAAACAACTCCCAAAGTAAAAAAATATAAGAACAAAAACATACAAAAATTGAAAATGCATGCACAAAAGTTAAATATATCACTACAAAAATTTTCAAATGTTTGTTAATCTAAGTACAAAAGAGAACAAAGGTGTGCTGTTAAAAATGTAAAAATAAAAATTTTAAAATGGAAGTAGGAAACCGACAAAAGTTGAAATGTAGGTACAAAAACTGTAAAGTTTATAAATGTAAGTACACTTCCTTACGAACTTAATCCATAGGTCAGAAAATCCTTTTGTTAGGATCAAGGCGAAATATTTTTTCTAAACATCTGTGGCGCAACGTGGTTAACCTCTTGCCGTGAAGCAAGGGGCTAACCTTTACGAGTAAAATTTTTACAAAGAGATCTGAAACTTTAGGTTTGTTAGAGATTTAATGATAAATTATTTATATCATAAAAATTTGATTAATAAATCAATCCACAACGTTAAACACGATTGAAGAATATTTGTGAGGCAGATTTGCAGTTTAAACGTAAAATAAATCTATGTAGTTTCATTTCTATTCGTATTTAAGATAAAATGATAATCAAAACAATTCCTGCATTTGATGTTAATCTGCATAAATAATGATAAATTATTTTGCTTTTCGAATTCAGTCCATTTTTAATCTGAAATCTTTAACCCTTTTCTAACAAGCCCCGCATTTGGATTAATTATTAAACTGGAGCGCTGTCAGCGGTGGTTGTAAAAGCATAATGGATTAATCATTCCACTGGTAGGATAGCACTCCCGTTAATTAGATTACGGTTACACCTTAAACCGTCTTGTTACCAAGGTATGTCAATTGATTTAGTTGTAAAACAGAAAGTCATGGTTACGCAAATCGATAGGCTTCGAATTGGGTTATGAGATAAAAATATTTTTCTTGATTCTTTTTAAAAAGATTCGTTTTAATTAGACTTATATAAAAGTTAGAAGTTTAATTAAAATTTTAAAAGTGATGAAATATAACATATCATGATTTGCATAATTGTGGTAGCTTTATTTTGTGGGCAAATAATTTTATGTAGAAAATACTTTTTTTTTTATAAAAAAAAAAAAAACTGTTTTTCTTAATTTTTTTAATTATTCTTTGCTTTCAATACTAACGTTTACAGTCAAACTATGCGAATATCCCTTATTTTATTATTCAACAGACTGATGTTAATTTTAATAGTTCCTCAGCATAAATATTTTTAAAAAATTTTTTTTATTTTAAAAATATTTTTTTAAAAATCATCTCATTTTTTATATGTATTGCACTATTTTTTGGATTAAAATTTACGAAAACGACTTTAGAAATACATTTTAGTTTGCATCTGTTTGACTTTTACTATAAAAATATGGACACAGCAGTTCTTAAATATTTCTTTAATAATAATACATAATAATGTTGGCTAAAAAAACAATCATAAAAGCAGTATACTAGTTTGCTATTATTAATTGGCCCAATACTTATATATGATGAAAACAAAGTATTGCTTCTCGTACATTGAGTATTTTTGTTGCCATAAGTACTCAATATAAACTCTTGTTCATAGACCCAATGGGAAATTTTTTTTTTATTTAATTTTTAAAAATAGTTTTTTTTACATGGGCTGGTTTAGTTTAGTTTGGTTTGGTTTGTCACTCTATGGTCATTTTGCGCACACTTTAGGTTAATTAGATCGGAACCTACAGTTTAACGATTATGTAGGTTTACTACAGTGTGTAGGTTTCTGTAGGTTTACAGCGGTTTAACGACAAATCCATTAGTTTAAGAGTTTACAGATTTCGAACAACTAAAAAACCTCCATGCCATCGCCAGAATTCGAACCTGAAGCCTGGGGTACCAAAGCCACAGTGCTAGCCAATTAGCTATCAGGCCGTTTACATGTGGACTGGGGTGACTAGGCTTGGCTTGATTTGTCAAATAAACACCTGGCTGTGATTGCTGACGCACCATGGTTCGTTCGTCGTAAGATCATCCATAGAGATCTAGACGTCGAAACTATTTCTAATTACATAATCAAAATTTCAAAGAATTTTCTTGAAAAAATGTCCTCAGATTAGCAATGAGTTAATCCGTCGACTGCCAACATATCACCCTGGGGTGAAAAGTTCACAAAAAAGACCACGGGCAGTCTACGACGTCTCCTATGAGTGTTTTCCCAAACTTAAGAAACACCATGGCTGTTTCTCTGAACAAGCGCAAGCGAGTTCAGGTAATGGGGTGAGCCTTGCTCATTGAGAATGTTATCTCAATGTGTATCTGACGATTACTTTGGCTTAAAAACTAATTGATATTCCACTAATTTAGATGAACTGGCGCAGAGGTAAAGATTCGGATCTTTGACCGCGAGGTTGAGGGTTCAGATCAGAACTCTGTTCCTTTTCTATTCCCTTTTATTGCTACGTTGTGCTTTAATTTCATTCATGACTTTCCGACTAGTAATTAAGTTAGGTTTTTATTTTTTAATTTATCGTACGCTTTTTTACCTCTTTTTTTGTAAGTAAAATAAAAGGATTAGACATAAAAAATATAAAAATAAAAATTATAAAATCGAAAACCAAACAAAAATTATAAAATCGAAAACCAAACAAAAATTATAAAATTGAAAATCAAATAAAAATTATAAAATTAAAAAGAATCACGGTTCTGTGATCGGTCTTTTTTTTTGTGGGGACATAGTAACCTTTTACCTTTCAGATGCTCCTATTGGCTCCACCGTTCAGTATGATTTCCCAATCAGTGATTTAGTAAACAAAGGGTTGGTTGGTTTGTTTACGTTTTTGAAATAGTCTACGGCATCGACAACTGGTCCCTAATTGTACCGAATTTAAAACTTAACTTTTAAATTCTTTTTTTTTTTATCTTACTTTTTATAAATAGTATTTTTTTTTTCTTTTTTTTTGAGTACCATACTTAATTTGAATTTTTAGAAACATTTATCTTTAATTTTACTAACATTAATTAAGCAGCCATTTAAAATTCCAAGTATATTTATTAATTAAGATGAGGAGGTTGTGGGGTATTTCCCCCTGTTGGTACTCCGTAATCGGTACGCCAGTTGCCAGCTTGATTTGTCGCTCCACGGTCATCTTGTGCACACTTTAGGCTAAACAGACCGGGACCTACAGTTTAAAGTGGATTCCGAACCACTACGAACACCCATGGCACCGCCGGGACTCGAACCCGAAACCTGTGGTACCGAGAGCCAGAGCGCTAGTCATTCGGCCATTCAGGCCCTGGTCTGACTAGGAGATAGCATGTTGGATTTCCGAATTAGGAAAGCCTGGTTTTACCAAACAAGTGAGACCTAATTTAAAACGCTCGCTTTGATGCCGAAATAGGCCTAAACGTCTACCTATTTGTTCATGGAGACGGAGAGAAAGGTGTGAACCCTCCAGACGATTTCCTTTAAAATTGTGGTGACAGAATATAGATGTAGTGCAGCAGATGTAGTAGCCTTCTTTGACGCACCTGGGTAATGTTGATTTTGCTACCCTCTTGTAACCCTCGCTTCTATGCCGATATAGGCCTGAATGCCCACCTAATAGCTCATGGTGGAGGGGTGGCCTGGTGGCCAATTGGCTATCTCTCTAACTTTTGGTATCATAAGCTTCAGGTTCGAATTCTGGCGGCGGAATGGATGTTTGTGAGTGGTTTTGAATCCATGTTAAACTGTAGGCCCCGGTCTAATTAGCTTACAGTGTGCAAAAAATGATCGTAGAACAGCAAACCAAACCATGGAGGGGGAGGGAAAGGTGCAAACCCTCCAGACAATTTCCCTGTGTTCATTTAAAATTGTGGAGACGGACTGTGTACGCAATGCAACACATCAAGCCGTGACGCACCCTGGGTAATATTAAATTTGTCACACATACACTATTCTAGTCAGGTCAAAAGAATATCATCGTCATTTGAAAATTAGGAACTTCTTATTTCTGCATTCGAAACAGTCTGAGGCTGTTGATTTCATAACCTTGATCTAGTTGCACATTTTCAATGTATAAATGCAATCATGTTGTCACTTTCTAGTACAAATTTCTCTTTAAATGAGTGTGTTTTGAGTTTCTTTGGAGGCTGACATTTTCATGAAGTTCGTTGAATGGGTGAGTCAGGAAAAAGTCGATTCGGTTTCCTGAATCAACTTCCCCGAACAACACCCCTCACTGGAAAACTTCTTAATCCACCTGTGAGTAATGGCAGAAGGTTTCTGACGTCAACTGTAACCGCGATTCAGGCATTTGACGCCCCACCTACTCGCTCCCGAAAAACTTGCTCTTATTTTAGATTCCCGGACGGTGAAAGCCCCGACTTTCTTATTTTATCTTCTGTTCCTTTCTTATTAAGCGTGCTTCGACATTTTGTTTATTACTATTTTACTTTTTTTGTCTTTCTTTCTTTCTCTTTTAAGTTGTCCCCACCTAATTCGTAAATGGCTGCTGTATTTAGAAAATGGCGGCGTGGCTCGTGAAAAGTCTAGACTTCTTTTTTTTTTTCTTTTTTTAAAGAGCGTGATTCAGCGACATTTTTTATTTTTGTCTTTGTTTATTATGGTTTTTTAAATGTCTACCGTGAGTCAGTGAAATTATTATTTTTTTCTTCTTCTTTTCTGTTCTTTTTAGAGGCATCTGTCATGGTGAATTTGTGGAGTAGACATGTCTATGCATATACGAGTAGACGTTGAAGACGCGTGATTTTATCGGGATTGAGAGAGACGGCTATGTGTCAGCTGCAAACTGGTAGGTAGACCCCAACTTGGAGGAAAGAGTTTATTCTTTAAACTCCTTGTCTGTCTTCTATGTAACCACAAGAAGTTAACTGCTATATATAGAGCAGAAAAAAAAGGTATAGAGCTATGTATAGAAAGAAAAAATACGATTTATATAGACGTTAAACTAGTGTAACCAATACTGGAAACATCATTTAGCAAATTTGGTTTTACTGTATTTCAAAACATGCTTATAAACTTAAAATCAAGTTTAAACATGTTTATAAGCTTTACTTATTATGGTTTTTTCAACGTCTACTGTGAGTCAGGGAAATTATTATTTTTTTCTGTTCTGTTCTTTTTTAGATGCATCTGTCATGGCGAATTTCCTAGAGTAGACATGTCTTTGCATATACGAGTAGACGTTGAAGACGCGTGATTTTATCGGGATTGAGAGAGACGGCTATGTGTCAGCAGCAAACTGGTAGGTAGGCCCCAACGTCGGGGAAAGAGTTTATCCTTTAAACTCCTTGTCTGTCTTGTACGTAACCACAAGGAGATAACTGCTATGTATAGAGCAGCAAAAAGGAGGTTAGATGACTTATAAACTACTGTAACCAATAAGGGAAGCATCATTTCGTAAATTTGGTTTTACTGGATTTCAAACATGTTTATAAGCTTAAAATAACGTTAATGCTATTTAAGCTATTTACCATTTAAGTATGAGTTGCCATGTAAGCTAATCGTTACCATAAGTCTAAATTAATCTTGTTGGACATTTAGCACGATAGATCTTTTAAGCAATGCATTCATCTGGCATACGAACAAAGTGGCCACCTTTCTTCGTCATTGTTCGAAATGATCCATAGTAAAAAATTATTATTATTACAAAAACTATTTCCGCAAGGGCGAAGGCTTTCCTTTGAAGAGATTCATTCCTCTAGATGGCAGTGGTCCTCCGATTCTTAACCTTTAGTACAGCAAAATCTTTTTCAATTGCATCTATCCATCGCAACCTAGGTAGTCTTCTTCTTCGTCCCGGTGATATTGCCAAAACGAGCCTTTTTACAGGGTTCAAATCCTTCATTCTAAATACGAGAGCAGCCCAATTTAATCTATTGATCTCAATAAATTTTATAATATCTGGGTCTTTATAGCATTTATAAATTTCTGGATCTTCTCCAACAATCACTTTCCTTAATACCTCCAACAATAGGCCTTAAAATCTTCCGCTCAAATATACCCAAATGGGTCTCATCAGATCTTACTAAAGTCCAAGTTTCAGAGCCATAGACCAAAATAGGGCTATAAGGGTTTTATATAACAATTTAGTTTTTCTGCATATTAACTGGGATTTAAACAAATGTCTTAACCCATAAAAGACCTTATTGGCAGACACAATTCTGCTTTTTATTTCAGGTAAGATATTATTTTGACAATGAATTTCTGTTCTTAAGTATTTAAAGCTAAGTACAGATTCAAAAGTGTAACCGCCTAAGGTAATATTGGGTGTCAAAAAAAAATTCGAAAGTCAGAAAAGCTTCTTCCAAAGCTGCAAAAGATAATAGCCTTCCCCCCTCCCCCTCTCCTCTTGAAAAGAAAGAGCAAAAAAATTATAGACATCGAAATTATTGACATCGATCAGTAAATCGATGATAGACATTCTAATGTTAAATCAACGATCAATCCAATGCCACAATTCGAAATTATAAACATTGAATTGTGGCATTGGATTGATCGTTTATTTAACATTAGAATTTAAATGACTTTATAAAAAAAATATTTTAAACACGAAATAAATGTTATTTATACCATTTGAATTAAGCATCTGCACATCAATTTTTATTTAGGGCTTAACAGAATTTTGAATATTTCCATTTATCCAAAGCAAGACATAAAAATAAAGTAATCTTTACAAAATCTCAAAGAAAAAGGAAAAACCCTCTTTCCACCCATTTGTAACATCTAAATTTTCTCACACGCATACAAAAAGAAATCTTCATCTGGTTACGAGTCTGGATCCTTTAAGTGCCTGCAAATTTAAATTAAAAGAACATCGTGGGCTTTTACTGTACTTTGAAAAGCAGGATGTAAGCTTTAAAGAACTCACTACCGTATTCCACCAATGGGAATCTCAAGAGAAAGTGCCATAATAAAGCATACGAGTGAAAAGAAAACGATAAAAAATAAATAAAAAAAAACACAAAAGCAGGAAGAAAACAACAGAACCTTGCCACTTTGGCGTTGGCGTCGCTAATAATAACAGTGTGCCATCTCGAAACTCTTTCCATTATCTTTCCCAATAAAAATAATAATAAAAAAAAAAACTTGCATTCGGTGAGATGGCATCAGACAATGGACCAATAACACTCCATCGCGTTTTTGAAAAGCTTGGGATGCTGCCACCCAACGCGAGATAAAAGAAGTGGGGAGAGAATAAGAATTTCTTGATCGGAAGTGCGCAAATGAGAACATCCGCTCGATGTTCCATCCGCGGAATGTAGTGGGGATCGTAGAAATATGCCGAAATGTATCGGAAAAGAATGAAATAGATACAATCAATGGCCCGAAATGACATCTGGAAGAAATTTGGTGCGTTAAATATAGCCCCTTCATCCCACATTCAGTGCAAGCCCATTTGGATCATCTGGTAGAAGTGCCTGGAAATAAATTTCTTAAGAAAGAATTTCCATATGTTCGAAATAACTTCTTTTTTGCAGCGTGTTTTTTGGGTACAGAATTGGGCTTCAATGGCTGCAAAATTATTGTGGATTATCGTCGATGCACTTGGAAGTACAAATACATATTTAAGGACATTTCCTCACAAAATCAGAATTGGCTGAGTATGATGATGGATTGCAAATAGTTTGCTATTGCAATAGAATGCTTTGCGAATATGAATGCGTTTTCTTTTTCAGAATACAGTTTTTTTTTTATTTGAATTTTAAAATAGAATAATAGTGTAAAGAATTATATCGTTTATTATCCTTAATTATGTATTTTTGCTTAAAATATTGGTATAGAATCGGAAATCAATTGATATAAGTTCCGTTTCTACGAAAATACTTTATTCTTTTTTTAAAATATTGCGTTAAAAATTTTACTTTATGGTGAAACAGAATATATATATATATACATATATATAGTATATCATTTTTTGTAAAATTAAGAGTTATTGAACTTTTTAATATCATTAGAAAATTATCAATCATTATCGTATCAGCGGTTCTTATTGTACTCGAATTGACCCTTCCAACTTGAGTCTCGCTCCGTATTATAATATCCTATTATAGTTTAGTACATAGTTCTAAACTTTACTACATACTAAAGTTTAGAACTATGTACTACAGTATACATAATTAAAACTTACAGTACTGTAGTAAGGATTGTATTACTTGATGAAAACTACTTTGCTCATAATATAATGTGGTCAGTGCATGGTTTCTACACAAATACATGCTTGAAATTTAAATTGTTTTGATTGGCCGAGAATAATAGCTTAAAAAAAATTATTCTTTTAGAAGTATGTATACCTTTCATTTTGTATTCTGAAGTCTGGCCAAGAGAATTCAATACCTTAATTTTTAAACCAATCATCATTCGAATCACAGTCATTATATTTACGTTATGTGTTGCCAATTTCCATTGCAGAATTTAATTTCTTTTTTCAACTATTTTAAAACCCGAAAGGATCAGAATGAGCCTGATTGTGATCCATCTTTTCCTAGTGGGAATTTAAATTTTTATTTTCAATCATGGCAGCTTGGCGTGTGTGGGTTTCCTAATCAAAAGAATTTGGATTGAATTCGACAAAGAATGCCAAATCGAAAGCTTTCGTATTTATCCAGGGATGGAAACGTTGATCTATAGGTTCAAATGTCCTACCATTGAGCTTGAAAAGGAGGGAATAACCTCCTAGACGACATTCCTGGGGTTGTTTGCTCGAAATTTTGGTGGCAAAATGCGGATGCAGTGTATCAGACCTTTTTCGTAGTAGTCCTGGATGACACTGAATTTGATACATATTTGTTGTTTAAATGACTTCGATAAAATGTCTGTCGTTTAAATGACTTCTACTTAGATGTTCGGCATTCAAAAACAAAATTTAATTCCTGAAACGTCCTGGTAACATCACACTGGCTTCTGATTTAGAGCGGCTCAATTCCTCATTTTACGAGATAAACATTCTACGATTAGAAGTGACGAAAATTTAAGATAATTATATAATGTATTCAACGCACATAAGATATTATGGTTCAACATTGACCCATTGAAGTAGTGGTTCGTCTCATTGTAAAAAAAAATATTAATAGTATTAACCCCACCATATTATGAGAAAAGTATTCTTCAACTCTTAAAAGTAAGTCACACAACTGGGAAGAAAATAACAATATAAACCACGGGGATCATGATCATATTGCATATTTCTGTGTCGAAATTTCGTTTCGATTCATTCCCAATTATTCCATAACTTAAATTTCGTTACGATTCATTCCAAGTTATTCCATAACTTACATTTCGTTTCGATTCATTTTCTAATTCCATAACTTAAATATCATTTCGATTCATACCCAATCATTCCATAACTTCGATTCATTCCTAATTATTATATAAATTAAATTTCGTTTCGATTCATTCCTAATTATTATATAACTTCGATTCATTCCCCATAATTCCATAACTTCGATTCATTCCTAATTATTATATAAATTAAATTTCGTTTCGATTCATTCCTAATTATTATATAACTTGATTCATTCCCAATAATTCTATAACTTCGATTCATTCCCAATCATTCCATAACTGCGATTCATTCCCAATGATTCCATGACTTAAATTTCGTTTCGATTCATTCCCAATCATTCCATAACTTCGATTCATTCCCAATGATTCCATGACTTAAATTTCGTTTCGATTCATTCCCAATCATTCCATAACTTCGATTCATTCCCAATCATTCCATGACTTAAATTTCGTTTCGATTCATTCCCAATCATTCCATGACTTAAATTTCGTTTTGAATCATTCCCAATGATTCCATAACTTTGATTCATTCCCAATGATTCCATAACTTTGATTCATTCCAATAATTCCATAACTTACATTTCGTTTCGATTCATTCCCAATTATTCCATAACTCGTAGAAAGAGACTCGCCAAAAGATCCACAACCCAGTCGCTCTCGCCCTCCCTCCCTCCCTCCTCTAAGACCTTCCGGTTTCTCGGCGAGGAAGGAATGCGGACAACCCTTCTGCATACTACTACCGTGACCTCACATTCCTTCTCTCGTCGCAATGAATGAATGAACGCTCTCAATGAACAATACGGAAGGAGGCCTTGGCAGTGAGGGTCAGTCTGGCGAGGGGGTAACGCACGCACGGCTTGACCTGCCACTTCGGGGAAAAGGAGAAGAAATGGCATGCTTTAACAACTTCCGCTCGAAAAAACTCGCAATGGCATTCGTCAAGAAGTATTTTTGGGTTACTGAAATGCAGATAGATGGATTGTTTGCATTTTATATCTCCTTTCTGGATTTTACTACGGAGTTTTATATTTTTGTTTGCATAAAAAGTGTCCAGTGAGGGGTTTTTACAGTTGTATTAATCGCATATATGAATTGAGAATTGTCTACAGATCGACTTTTTAACATGAAAAATTATTATTATTGATTTTTTTAATTACATTAACTGTATGTATATGAATTGAGGACTGTTTTAGATTGGCTTTAAAAATAAACAGCGATCGAATTTCTTGGAAGATTAACAATATATATGAATTGGAGACTGTGTCAGATTGACTTTGAAAATAACTAGCGACTGGGAATGATTTTCCTATAGGCTAACTAGGCTTCAACCTAGGGCCTCAAGATCAAGAGGGGCCTACATTTAAATTGTTAGCAAAATTAGAATTACACTATTCTAAAAACAGTCGAATCGAAAATAAGTAGAAATTCTACACATATGACTAATAAACAAACATAAAAATGTATTGGTTAAGATCAACGCGTTCGGCTCATTGGGTCTGTTCGTTTGTATATACTAGATTGCACCAAAGTATATTAGTCCATACGTTCACTGATTACTATGGCAAATATTGACGCGCCTTATGCTACTAAGCTCTGGTTTGTTCTTTTATGTATTGGTTAAGATCAACGCGTTCGGCTCATTGGGTTGTTCGTTTGAGATTGCACCAAAGTATATTAGTCCATACGTTCACTGTGCAAATATTGAGCCTCATGCTACTAAGCTCTGGTTTGTTCTTGAATAAATAAAGTGCAGATTTGTGTAGATTGGAACAGACAAACGAACAGACCTATTGACATTATTATGAAATAAATTTATCTGAATTGAATTTGCTACAATCTTCAATGTACTGAATAAATTTAATTTAATTTGATAGAAAATATGATAATTTTTATTGCATATTTTATTTTCGTAGTCAAAGATGTTTAGTATTTGAATTTTGTTTCTTTGTAAATGTTGTGTGTTATGTTTGATTAGTTATTGTTACAGGTACTATATATGATGCTGAGAATAAACGTCCAAATAAGTGTTCTCGACTTTTTCTTTATTTATTATCCGTGCCACATTTTTTATGAAGATTAGTACCAATCACATGTTTCATTTAACATATTGATATATATCACAGTAATGATGTATTTTATTATCTCTCATATAATTTACAAACTTAAAAATGGGAGGGGGAAAGGGCCTCATAAGTGGAATAGCCTAGGGCTCCTTTCCATCTAAATCCGGCCCTGACTAACGATCGAACTTCTTGGAGAATTAACAGAATATATGTATTCATTTGTGCTTTAGATCGATTTTTTTTATATGAAAATTAACTTGCGATGTTTTTCAGATTAAAAATTAATTGCAATCAAATGCTATTTTAAAGCACACTTATATAGAAAGTTGTTACTTAGAATGAGTCTGATAACCGAGTTAACCGGCGCTCGGTACTTTGGTTCGGAGTTCCTTCGATGGCATGAATATTTGTAGTGGTTCAGAATCCAACTTTAAACCGCTCTTATATGACTGTAGGGCGTAGGGCTGACAACCCTACCCCATAAAACGAATAGACCTCATGTATCGGAATCTGCAAGTAGGTAAACGGCCATGGTCCAACATGGACTGTAGTGCAGTGGAGTTAGTTATTACTTAGAATAATATAGCAATAGTGCTGGTAAATAAATCTTTAATTTTATTATTAATAAATTTTGCTGTAATAGTTCGCCAACTGCCTTTAAATGTTTTTTTCAGTTACAATCATTTTATTTGAAAAACAATTAAATGTCCCCATATGTGTCAATGTTCCTAAGGAGGTTATAAGAGAATTTTCAAAAGAAATCGACTATTACATTTTTACATTAAATATACGGGCCTTCAGAAAAACTTAAATATTTATTTATATAAAATAGAAAATCTTATATATTATACACCCACATACATTATATTTCGGATTAATATTGTTATTTTGTTTCAAACATTTGCATATTCTTTGTGTTGATATAAAGAAAAAGATATAAATTGCTGACATTATTAGTAAAATAATTTTTATAAAAGCTTATATTTTTTTAAATTTTTTAATTAAAATATATTATAATAAAACTTGAATTATCTATAGTTTAAAAATATTTTTAATATTCAACAATGCAGAATACATTTGAAATTTTTATAATTAGATATAAAATACATATTACTATACGCCTTTGAAATATCTTATTCTGTATATATGTATTCATAGAATTTTTCATCCTATAAAGTACTTAAATTTCATGGCGATTTCAATAATTGTTCACCAATTTTCACATAAAAAGTATTTATAATTTAAATAATTTAATTTTGGTTAATTTGGCTTTTGATCGTACTGTATAATAATAGAATTTTAAGAATTCTAATATTATACTACTACTACAAAATAACATTTATAAAAAAATTTAATCCTAGCCGAGTAAAAATTATTTGTAGAATATTCTTTATTATCGCATTATCTGTGAACAAAATTAATTAACTGAGAATAGTCAGTACCTGAAGGATTCACTTTTCAATAGCAATTATCGTTTTAATTATTCAAATACTTCAGCTATTTACTTTCTGTGATGGCCTCCTATATTTAAGTTATTAATTTCGAACTCGATTATCAGAATGAAGGTAGTTTTAATTTTTAGACATTTATTCTCTAGAGATTGCGTCAGAAGTGGACGCACCCAAACATAAGGTGTACTCAAATAATAATTCTAAGAATAGAATTATTCTATATTAAATAAACTCTATACGCAAATTTAAAACTTAAAATTGGAGTTCACAAAAATTCCCAAGAATCTCTAAGTAATTATATTGGTATAAAAACTCACTGCTAATAATAATCGTAATAATAATAATACTATTACAATTATTATTATTATTATTATTTAAATACTGTGAATTATGTGTATTATTATTAAAATACTGGGAAATTGAACTAAGCACTAAATAAAATGTAATGAAGTTAGGAAAAAAAAAAAAACAACTTCTCAATTTCATTAAATTTTTAAGTTAAACCAAAAATTTCCAATTCATATGTTCATCCGATATCCATATAGACAAATGTTCAATGCTATAGGAGATATTACTAAAAAATATCATATGAACATTATTCATATTTTTACCCTTTATAGATCTTATATAAAATAATTATTAAGTAAAACAAGATTTTCTCAATTTAATACATTTTTATTAATCAATTTAATAAGTGATGCCACTTATTTAAACAAATGGTTTTGGTTGATAAAATTTATTTATATGCATTTATTTTTATTATTATTAGGGCGACAAAATTAAATCTATTTTTTTCTATTCAAATAATAGATAAAATTTATTTAATTTATTTTAATTTTTTGGAATTATTTATTTTAATTTTAAAATAATTATTTTTAATTTTTGTAACTGTGTTGAAAACACAGTTACAATTGAAAGTATATATAAAGAACACAGTTAAAAAAAAAAAAAAAAAAAAAAATGGTTCAGTATGAAAAGAATATTTTATTTTTAAGAACTAGAATTTTAATTGTACTCAATAGAGAATTGTTGCATAACGTTTTTTTATCGTCCGATATTTTTCTTCCTAGCGCGCATGCTCATAGGAATGAAAATAGCTCAGTAGTGCAATATTACAGATACGCATGCGCAATAGGCATCCTTGAGCATGCGCGCTAGGAAGAAAAAATATCGGACGATATAAAAACGTTATGCAACAACTCTCTAATATATTGTAAAAATTACAATCTTAATTATAATTTGAATTAACTCTGTTAGTAATTTTCGAAATATTATATTAAATGATTTAATAAATAATAATGCAAATTGAGTTAAATTAGTCAACTTAACTATAGTCAATATAATTAATTGTTAAATTAGTTAATTTTACTCCTTAAAAGCAAAAAAAATATCAAAACATTTTCATATAATTTATTTTAACAGACGTAATTATTCATTCAGAAGAACTGTAAAAATACTTTATTTAGATTATAAGGTATAGTTATAAAAATTAAATATTGCTCTTATAGTTTGAAATATACTCAACAAAATTTCAAAAATTGCTGCAAATAATCAAATTACAGCAACTGAACAACAGTGTATAGCTTCATGTCAAATTTAAAATCTTTGCCATTTGATACTACTGTAAATGATATTCAGTCACTTCTTCATTATGCATGCTTTGTTTACTAATTATAATTCATGCTAATTATTATTTATAGTTAATTAATAATAAAAACTTGTTATTAATATAATTGCGAAACGGAAAATGTAAATGTACATATATTTCAAATAGTTTAAATTAACAAATCATACAAAAAGGCATTTAAAATAATTTGTTATTCAATGTTCATAACTTAAATTGTGAACAATAAATAGAAACTTACATTATTAGAGTAAGTAGTAAAATTAAAATAGTAAAAAAATTCGTTATTGCTTTTGTATTTAATGATTAAAAATGCTTATTTCTTAAATATATTCATCAAATTGATGCATTAAGCCATTTGTATTTTATTTCAAAATTATATTTTTTTCTAATTTTCTTTTAATTATACTTTTTCTTTTCTGTTATACTTTTAATTTAATGCTTCATTTAAAAATGAATTACATCTTACATATTTCAATTCACTGATTATCACAGACATTAATTGAATGTAATGAAAACCATGCAGATATTATCAAATTTTATAGTTTAAAAAAAATTATTTAAGCATCAGTTTTTGCATTAAAATTTAAAGAACAAAATCATATTTCTTATTTAACAAATATTCAACCAATTAAAATCTGTATCAAAAGAAAGAGCTTGTTCTGAATAGCACACAATATTAGCACACACTAATGGCACACAAATATTATCAGTTCCAAGAAATGTGACGACTTATAATCAGTTTAGTATGGTAATCAATAGTCCTACTGATACTGTTGTCAGCATTGTTATCAAAATTAAAAACAATTAGTCTTGTAACAACAATTAGTCTTGTCAAATATTAACATTATACAATAACGATAAATCCATTATATATGCAACATGTTGTTAAATGTCAATTAAATTTGTAAAACAAATTCATCATTATAAAAACTGCATCAATTTATATCACATAATTAGTTAATATCATTGACCATCTCAAAATGAAATCGTATCCTTCAAACAGAAAGGAAAAAAAAAAAAAAAAAATAATATCCCCCATTATACTCATTACGTAGTTTCGCTTGATTTATTACACAACATCTATTTCCTCTTGGTAATGCATCAAGGAATAAATACCCTTTAGTGAAAATGGGACAGATTTCGATTGGGTGTATAACACCTGCTACGGACAGGGCCATATCCCAAATAATACATTCCACTCGGTATAAATCATGGAAACCCACTATGTTTGCCGTCAGTTTTGGAAACAAAACCCACAATCTTCTTCTGCGTCAGTTAACAAAACTCTCCGATATTAGACATAAATAAATCAATGTTTCTAATTAGAGAGATCCACCCTTATTATTATTCCTTTCCTTCCCCCAATGTTTTAGAAAAGAATAAAGAAGAACGTATGTCTTAATGCTAACATCACGACATCCGCTGTTTTGGAATTGCCGACAATTATTATGATTCGCTCTGTGATGTTTAACGCTTTTGCTTATTTTTCTAAATGTTTCGTTATTTTTTTTTTTTTTTTCAGGTGGTGATATAAGCCGATTTTTTAAAACCCCAGATCGTTTGCAGATGTTCGGATTCGAAAATAGGGATTAGTGCAATCAGACGATTTGTGTTTTCAGAAGAATTATTATTGTTTCGTTAGTGTTAAATGCAGTTTGTAGATTTTCATCATCTGCTTTTCTGTGTGTTTAGGCAAGCTTTAGTTTTAGTGGCTCAATTCGAACATTTTAAAGCACGCGAAATATAATAATAATAATAATAATTCGTACTTTATTATTTTAGTTATAAAGCTAAATAACTTTTTGTGTAATTTTTATTTTGATTACACGTTATAGAACAATAGTACAAAATTTGGTCATGTCACAACAATAATTATATACATATATATACATAAAAAAAAAAAGTTATGTTATTATTAATATTGATAAGTAGATTAATGGAAATTTTAAATTTCTTTCAAATGTTAAGTTTTATTTTAAGAGGAAAAATATATTTTATTAGAAATATTAAATATTAATAATAAAAAAAAAAATTTTAAACTTACAGTTTTACTGAATTTCATCCATTGGTGGACTCTTTTTCTGCCTATAAAAGAAAAGATTAGTTATGAATAAAATGAAAAAGATTATTTATGCATAAAATGAAAAGATTATTTATGAATTAAATGAAAAACATTATTTCTGATGAATAAAATGGAAAAGATTATTTCTGATGAATAAAATGGAAAAGATTATTTCTGATGAATAAAATGGAGAAGATTATTTCTGATGAATAAAATAAAAAAGCTTCTGATGAGTAAAATGAAAATATTATTTATGATGAATAAAATGAAATGATTATTTATGATGATTATTACTTCTAATGCAATATTATTTTTTAAAACAAATAGAGTACACAAATAACACTTGAGTATAAGTTTTCTAATATAGTAAAATATACGAGAGGTTGCAATATTTTTATCAGTTTCATACACAAATAAAATTTTAATGAAATTATTCAATTGTTCCAAGTTATTTAAATATATTTATTTAAGTTATCCAAGTTAGTCCAAGTTATTTAACTAGTTATTTAACAAACTGCAGACTACATTCAATCAAAAAAGAAAAAAATTCAATACTTAGAACCATTGCATCTTAAATTAATAAGTTAAAATCATAATTTTATTATTATTTTTTTTTATGTTTTTTCTAAAAATTTAAATATATATATATATATATATATATATATAATTATTATTTTAACTTTGATTGAATAATACTAGTTTTAAATTATGATTTCATTAACTTTTAACTTGCATGTAGTTTAATTAACATGCATAATTCGATAAAATACTGTACAATAATTTTTTTACATTTTTTTAAAAAATAAATAATGTAAATATGTTTATTAGTACAAATTTACACTAAACTCAATTTTAATTGTGTTTAAAGCCGATTTCTAATGATAGTAATTGTATCAAAAATATTTTAAAAGTAACGTTTGTATTTGTTTCATGAAAATAAAAATACTTTTACTATAAGATATTTATGGTTATTTAGCACAGAATGATAAATTATTAAAAGTATATACATTCAGTATCTTGAGTGTAACTATGGTTACAGTTTGATACTTTTCAGACACGTCAAAGATTAACCCTAATCAAAATATGAAAAGATAGTCATTATTTTAAAATATTAACATTATTTCTCATCAATGAAATATCAGCCTTACTAATATATTTAATTTATATATATAATTTATTATTTATGTGCATTAAGTAATTGGTATCTTAAGTAAAAAAACAAGTATTAAGCAATATTAATATTTTATTGTAGCTTAAAATGTTATGTATGATATATCATTTTTGAATATTTCATCTGAATTGATTAGTTTTTATGTGCTTAACAGAAAATTTCAAAGTATGATGTCATTCGAGGGATATGACGTAAAAACTAATAAGGAAAAAACACACACACACACATATATATATATATAGATAGATATACATACATTACGTAATAAATAAGTAAAATAAAGAAATCGTAATGCATGGAATTAGAATAACTAATAAAATCTCATTGATAAAAAAAATATAAGGCACCTATTGAATAAATAATAAATTATTAATTAAATTTTGTCTAAAAATTAGAAGTTAAATGACTTATTTGTATTAATTATAAATTGAATAAGTTATTATATATTCAATTTAAAGCACTTTGTTAATTAAAAATATTTATTCTTTATAATTTTAGGCGTGTAAATTTTTGTGAAATTATTTCATTAAAATAATTTTATATACTTATAGACAGTTATGCATGTAAAGTCATTTTTAATCTCCTAATAAAAACAAATGGATTCAAAAATTAATTTTAATTAAAAATAATATAAAATTTTATAGAATATAAAATATCTTTCGTATAAATATTATTATTAAATACAAAATATTATTATTTAGTAAATAATAAAATATGATTGCATTTAATTTCTATCCTACTTTTTTTTTTTCAGAAATTTGTTAATTTAAAGAATATATTTTGATATATAAGAAGAAAAAAATGCTGCAAGAGAAGTTTGGAAGTAATTAAAGTAATGAAATAAAAAATAATAATTTAATATGGGTATTAAAAAAAAAATAATAATTGTAATTAATAATTGTAATTTTTTAAAGTTACATTGTATTAAAAATTTTATTTAATAATAAACCTAATTTTATTTTCTATTTCAAAAATTCTGGTTATTTTAATATTCTCTAAATTCAATAAATTCAATTAATAAATTTTTGATACATTAAAAGTAATTAAGTTAAATACATCCTGTTATTTGGAAAACTTTCAAATAACAAGAAATTTGACTAAAAATTTATAAACTTAAAAAATGATTTTTTAAAAATTTTTAACTTAGAAATTGGACTTTAAATTTAAAAATAACAAGACTTGAAAGACAAGAAATTTGTTTCAAAATATCAACAGCAAATGGTGCAGTTTTTAATATTATTATTATTATGAAATTTCTTATTTCTTTAGTAACAAAATTTTAATTCTTTTAAAACTATTTGCTAATTAATTTTTTTAAAACTTAAAATTTTTTCTAAACCACATCAAGAGTAATAGAGGTGTTTTTTTTTTACTTCCAAATTCAATTTTTTATCTATGATTCACACATTAAAATATACATATTTAAAAAAAATATCAAATTATTTAAAAAAAACTCTAAAAATAACCTTTACAAAAAAAAATAAATAAAAAAAAAAAAAAAATAAATAATAGTGCTTGTTTGGTTTGTCCCTCTACTTCCATTTAGGGCTGTCTCTGGGCTAATTAGATCGGAATCTACAGTTTAATGTGGATTCCGAACCGCACACAAACATCCATGCCACCGCCAAGATATGAACCAGAAATCTGTGACACGTTGTCACTGACCAGGAAATAAGGGTTTTACTCTTACAAATATAAGATTGGTTTGTCGCTCTACGCTTTTCGCTCTACGCTGGTCTGTCGCTTTTCCATACTTTAAGCTAATTAGATCTGGCACCTACAGTTTAACGTGGATTCCGAACCACTCACAAACATAGATGACACCTCCAAGATTCGAACCTGAAAACTTGTGGTACCAAAGACCAGAGTGCTAGGCAATTGGTCATTAGGCAGCCAGTAGAGCCGGAGAGTTAATTAATTAGTTATGTCTTTACATTAATTTTGTATTTTAATTTTGTATTTTGCTTTTTTAAGTTTTCCTTTTTTGATGAAATTTTTACTGACTTTCAAAACTTTGTGAAATTATTAGAAACTTTTCAATTCATTACTGATTATTTATTAAGAATTCAATAATCTATTTTACAGCAAAAAAAAAAATTTTTTTTTTTTTTTTTTTTTTCTTTAAAAAAAATAGTCAATAAAAATAAATAAATTAAGTTGTCTAAATATTCACATCTATTATATAATTCATATCCAAAAAACGAGCCATTTTTACAAAAATAATGAATGGAAAACGCTTAATGATGTACTTTGTAACAAAATCATCTTCTCTAAAAAAATA
Source organism: Caerostris extrusa (assembly GCA_021605095.1). Lineage (NCBI taxonomy): Eukaryota > Metazoa > Arthropoda > Arachnida > Araneae > Araneidae > Caerostris > Caerostris extrusa. The sequence goes on from BPLR01016440.1 coordinate 70,877, forward strand.
GTTCACCTATTATATGGCTCCCAATGGATCTTAAGTCTCTACCACCATCTGCTCATGACGCAGGTGCGTTGAAGAAAGAATAAAAAAAAAAAAAAAAAACCTAATATGCAGAAGGCGGGAGATAGCTTTTTCTTTTACATAAGAAAAACGCCTAACTAATCTGAGCATGATTTTAGCAATTTCTCTCAAAAGAAAAGAACCGTTACTTAAAAATAGGGAGGGGGGAAGGAGATAATCGTATGCTTATTTTGTGCACAAGATTGTTCTTCTGTTAAAGATTTTCTAGGGAGATAATTCTTTTTATTTATTTATTTATTTATTGTTGTTTGTCTATTTTTTTTAAGCCTGGTTCGTTTTTGCTGTTGTTTCCTTGTTTACAAAATGGCTTCTGGGATATTTAGACCACCATGAGTACCTGGAAAACTTTTTTATTATTGTGTGAAGATAATATTTTTAGGTGATAGCTTACATGAATAAATAAATCTGCTAGGTATGTATTAAAGATTAAATGATTTCATAGAAGACTGAAAATTAAATTTGTAACATGGTGTAAAGGTTTTAAAAAGTTGCATTTCAGCTAGATTTTCTCTTAAATGGTCTGAGGGCCAATTGGCTAGCGCTCTCGATTTTGGTACAGCAGATTTCAGGTTCGAATCCTGACAGTGCCATGCATGTTTGTGAGGGTTCGGAATCTACGTTAAATTGTAGGTCCTTGTCTAGCTAGCCTAAAGTGTGCAAAAAACATTACCATAGAGCTACAAACAAATCTCTTAAATGAACAATTGGCTAGCGTTCTGTCCTTTGGTACCACAGGCTTCAGGTTGGAATCCTGGCGGTGGCATGAATGTTTGTGAGTGGTTCGGAATCCACGTTAAGCTGTAGGTCTCGGTATAATTAGCCTGAAAGTGTGCACAAAATGTCCGTAAAGTGACAAAGTAAAGCATATCTTAGATGAAGAGATTAAAATTATTGTTTTCGGCAACTATCGATTGCTTTGTGAAATTTCAAATGTATTACACTAGTCATTAGTCCTAACGGCTAGTTGTAGAATTCTTGTGAGACCAAAACGAAATGATTTATTTGGTTTGTTATTCTATGATCATTTTGTGCACACTTTACGCTAATTAGATCGGCCCCTACTGTTTAACGTGGATTCCGAATTATTGCGCCACTACTATGAACACCACACCACAAGACTGAGCCCAGACCTGAGTTGCCCCTTTACAGTTTGGGAATGATGTGGGTAAAAGGTCTGGTTGGGTACTGTGACGCTCTACGGTCAATTGAGACTGGGATCTACGGCTTAAAGTATATTCGAACCACTACAAACTTCCAAGTCATCGCCAGAATTCGAACCCGAAACCTGGGGTATCAAAGGCCAGTTGGCCATCAGACCGCCAAAACGAAATGAAGGAAGATTCTGAGTAAAGTTTCAGTCCCACACTGATAAATTGAATCAATAGGAATATATATTTTAAATTTTACTGCAATAACATCTCTGCAATGAGGGCCTGAATGGCCGAGTGAATAGCGCCCTGGCGCTCGGTACCACAGGTTTCTGGTTCGAGTCCCGGCGGTGCCATGGATGTTTGTAGTGGTTCGAATTCACTTTAAACCTTAGGTCCCGGTCCTAATAGGATCGTAGAGCGTTGCGGGGGCTTCGTTACTCCGCGTCCGTATCTTCCAGTTACACGCGCCCCCTGGGTAATGCAAAGTGAGTAACGTCTGTGAAGCGCTTGCCTTAAGGCATCCAAGACCAAGTGTTTGCCAGCTGCATTGGAAAGAAAGAAAAAAAACATCTCTGCAATTACTTAGGAGACTGAATTTTTAGTATATCTAAGATAACAGGTATTTAGATTGAAGAATGATTTAAAAAAAATTTAATTAGAATCTTTGTTTAATTGCATTAAGATTTTTTTCCTGATATCCTTTGAGATGAATAGTCCTTAGTCATTTATATTAATTTTTTCCAAGAAGATAATAATGTTAATATTCCTATTTTAGAGAGAAATTTTTTTTTTTAATAATTATGTTTTAATTTAAATTTTAAAAATAACACGAAAAGTATTTATTTATGATTCATTAAGCAGAAATCAATTAAAACAACTCTTATGATTATGTACATTTTGTTTAATTGGCACCGTTTCAAAATACCAGACTTAATTCAATGGTACTTAAATTTTTTTATTTACACATGAACTGTTATGCATATTTCTATGAAAATTATATGGCGTTTAAGCAGAGATTCATGTTTGATTCATAATATGGTAAATAAGAATGAATCCAAAAATACCTGAATCAAAAATAAAAATCAGTGTATAACTAATATCTATCATTTATTTTATTTTTGTGTTAGATAACACGAATAAAGCAATGAAAATTAATTGCATAAATGCATTTGTGTTTTTGTTACTATTTTTTGGCACTAGAGCAAAAATTTTTCGAAAATTCGCCAATTTCGCCAAAATTAGCGAAATTTTTTTTCAAGGCAACACAAATTCACTTAATAAATAAAATGATAATATATGGATGATGATATATGAATTAAATGATAATATATGGATGATAAAAGTCAATTATCATCAATTTAATTTATAGAAGAATAATGTTACTAAGTTATAATTATTTCTGTAAAAATTGTTATAAAATTAAGCATCGCTCAATGTTGTATTTTTAAATAAATATTAGCAAACTTCACTTAATTTTTTAAAATACAAGTGAGCAACTTCCAGTGATCAAAATAATTGTTTTAAGAAAATTACAATTTATTGAAAAAATAAAATTATAATCAGTTGAATATCAACTTAGCTAAGAGTACACTGTACTAAATCCACCCTTTTCAACTCACTTTTTCATTTTATGGGCAGGAATAAATTTATTCCTTTGCAATTCCTTTCTTCATCTAAAATGGCATTTCCTGCACTTAGTATTTCGATCGATTTGTGATGAAATAAATGACAATTTTTTTTTACAAATTTTGTTCAAAATAATTTTTAAATCTGTCTGAAACACATATAAATGTTTTAAAAATTTGATAAAATTACCAAGAAATTTTTTTTTTTATTTACTGGTATATGCTTTACTATTCAACTTATGAAAAAGTTTTTACTTAACATTTTATGATAAGGAGGCTTAATGGTAAGTCTTCTTATCCTCATAAATGTCCTTATATGCAAAATATTTTCTCAACGAGTCGAATTTTGTTTATCCATGTCTCCATGGTAGGTCACTAAATACATATGATAAATTTCTATTGAGCAAATATGGCATGGATCTTTATTTTAAAATTTACTATACTTGGAATAGTAAAACTGTTGCATTCATTTATATTTTCGCAATATTAAAATTTTCCCTCTATCCATTTGATGATTTCTTGGTTTCATAGAACAACTGGATTTGGTGTGTTTCATAGCAGATTATTATTTGGATTTGTTACACATTTCAAATTTCTTTTGTAATTTACATTTACGTCTAATTACATTAAAATATATTAAAATTCAAATTAACCTAGTAGACTGCTTTATATGCTGATATCTTTTTGCTATCCGCAAATACTAAAATTTTCAATATTATTATTCTTTCAATATATAATTTTGTCGGCCTAATTCTAAAAAAAAAAAAAAAAAAAAAAAAAAAAAAAAAATACTATTGCTAGTTTAGAAAGAATATCTACCATTATAAAAAAATTATTAATCAAAGTCTCATGGAACAGATGGATTTTTTTATTAAAGTCAAGAACATTAATTTCCATGATTCGCCCTGGACGATGTAGCGTATTCAGCGTTACTGAGAAGTGGAGTACAACAGTGTAGCCATAATAAAACTTTTTTTTTTTCGGGTGTGAAAAAATTTTTAACTTTTAAACTTTTAACTTTTTAACAACATTAAGCATCTGTAGAGAAAACTCACAAGGACAATTCAACTACTGAAGCGAGGCACTTTATCCTTAGATTCCTTAAGGATTTCTTAGATTTTTCCTTAGTTTTTTGAAATTTTGTTGTTTCTTATCCCATTTGGTAGCCAGCAACATCTTGATTAAGTCCAAGGACCCATGTGACCTCATCGAATGAGGGAAAAGGGAGGTGGTAGCTTCTGTTGTAATAGAACACCCGTAGGTAGAAGTCAGACTTGGCTCCGTGACGCTGACTTTTTACAGAGTAGGGTTATTAATCCTACGGCCGACGCTCTATAGTATAGACCGGACGCTCTATAGACCGGATCCTATGTCTTAAAAATGGATTCCCAATATCTACAAACATCCATAGCACCACTGGGACTCGAACTCGAAACCTGTGGCACCGAACGCCTGAAAGCTAGTTACTCTACCTTTTGAAATTGTGAATGTGACCAATAGAATTGAACTTGCTGTCTCTCTTGCTGGGGTGATAAATACCCATTAAAAACCAAATTCACTTAAAACTCCAGGACAATCTATATTTTTGAACAAATTTAACATTCAGAAAAAAAAAGCAATTAACAAAATGCAGTTCCAATTTTAATAAAAACCACCCTACACATAATAATAGCCTTGCATAATGGCAGTTTTAATCCCAGCCAACAATTCCACTTGACATTCCACTCTCATCATTCAGTTTACGAGACTTCCTATAAAAGTCGCGCTTCAGTCCTAAGACATCCGTCCGCCCCTTTCAATCAAGCCGAGGCACACTTATCCTTATCACGAATGATAAGAGAAAATCTGAATAGACTCGTAAGCGCCTCGTTTTAAGCTTCGTGCTGCACGCGATTTTGGAATGGATTGAGAGATCTGGTGTCTCCAATGGTGTGATAGAGGAAAGAATGATTTTTTTGGCTAAAAAAACACACAATGTTGTAAGTATGGATCGTGGACTATGATATTTCAACTGAAATTCTGATAATGGGGAACTTTGGACATGAAATAATTTGATTCGAGGTAGATTTAGTTGTTTGGTTGATTCTAATTCAAGGATTAGTATTTTGAGAAATGGAATGGCCGAGTGGCTAGCACTCGGGTTTAAGTCCCGGTGGGGCCATGGATATTTGTAGTGGTTCATAAACCACTTTTAAACCGTACGCCCTGGACAAATAGGATCGTAGAGCGTTGTAGGGGTAATGTTAGTATATCTTCAAGCTACACTTGCCCCCTGGGTAGTGCTAAATGAATAACAGCGGTGCAGCTCTTGCTTATGGCATAAAGATGAACTGTCTCCGTATAGCCAGCTGCATTGGAACAACAAGGTTTAGTATTTCATGCAATAACGGAATAAATAGGAATACAATAAGAAATAAGGTATCTCAATATTGCTCAATACAAAATTCTATGAAAGAAAATCATTTAAAGTAACAGTAGGAATTTTAGAAAATAGTCATATCTAAAAACCATTTCATAGGAAAAAGTGTTTGTAAAAAAAAAAAAAAAATATTTGGTTAATAAAATGGTTTAATGGTTTAATATGACCTAAAAATGATATTTTCACGTATTATTAAGTGATGAAAGGTCATTTTTGTTTCAACAAACTCAAACAAATTTTCTGAAATAATTTGTTACATTATAAATCTTTCAATTTAAAAACGAAATCCAGCTTTATTGTTGGTGGTGGTGTCGTATCCCTCATGGAAGGAGGAAGAGGAAGAGCTTCTGTTGCGGTGGAGCACCCTAAGGTAGAAATCTGACTTGGTGATGCTGAAGAAGGAGGGCAGTGCCTTCCGGTAACTTTTAGGGGGCAACACCCCACATTTGCGTATCGTATGGGAGCAAACCCGAAAAATCCCACCAGGCAATTCGACTCACCTGGCAAGATACTGAACATCCCAAACGCCATCGAGCCTCCTCGTTTTTTTGAAACAGTATCTACAACAATACCACCAGCGGATTGAACCCTGCTCTCTAATGTTCAGATCGCATTGCCACGAGTCGAGCGTAGTAATTTGTTAAAGTATAATAGTCTTTTATTTTAAAAACGGAATCTAGATTTAATTTCGGTATTTAAAAAAATGCTTTGAGAATTTTTAAAAGATATATTGATTTTCAAGAAAAAAAAATATATATATTACGTTTATTTTATAGTAGATAAGACTCCCTCTTTCCATTCGAAACACATTTAAGATTGGATTGTGCAAAAATAATAATAAATAAATAAATAAATATACAGATAATAAATCTACTAATGATTTATTATTTAAAAGAGAAGTTTCAGCATAGTTAAAATCGTAGCATCATGCGTGATTCATAAACTGCTATGTTTGTAATTTGTTTAAAATGCCTGTCAATTAACATTAAGTCATTCATTACTAAAGATGCGAATTTTGTAGTAAATTCAGCATTACCCAAAGTGCATCATGGGTGATTTTTTTTTTTTTTTTTCTTCGACACAGGACATTTACTAATTTTAGGTAATAGTATGTGTTAAAAGAAAACATATATTTTCCACCGCAGTTATTTATTAATAAGAAGAAAAGGAATGAAAAAAATGGAAATAATTTATATGGTTTTGTATAATATATTATATTAATTTATTTAATTTGGTGCTGCTTATTATGCTTTAATACTGTTTACAGATAAGAATGAAATTCTTGTATTTTTGTATTCTTGTACGGTATTCTAAATTGCCTTATTTTACCTTCGTGTTGATTTCATATAAAGATGAATTTCTTGGCTGAATTTCAGTTAATTCGCTTTCGTGTTGATTTCATATAAAAGGTGAAATTCTTGGCATGTGTTCTTAATATGCCTTGTTTTTACCTTGGTGTTGATTTCAGATAAGATTGAAATTTTGGTAGGATTTTTCGTAAAAAAAAAAAAAAAAAAACTCAGTTTTCCAAATGAAATATGATGCAATTAAGATAACATGATCCACATTTAAACACTTTAATGTATTCGTATAAAAATTTCTACATTAGTTAGAATCCATGTCATAATGTCGTTCCTGTAACATGTTATGCGTGGGAAAAATTACTCGATTTCTAACTAGGGTCACTCAGGGATCATGGGAACTCGAAGTTAGCAATGTTTGTTTTTTTCTCTTTAAATAGTCTATAAAATAAAAAAAATAAATTTTAAATATTTGCAGATACTGAGTAAGCTCTTTCATTTCTCATATTTAATAACGGAGCAACAACAACTTCTACTAATGAACTCTAAACAACAATTTCAAAGAACATGAAAAAAATTATATTAAATAGATATTTTTAAAATTTTAATTCATAAAGCTTTGATATGGCAGATTTAAATGGTTCTTTAACCAAACAAAATGCTTAAATTTATTGTAATAAATAAATCTGCAAACACTTTTGGCAATGAATATTTAATTGAAAAAAACAATTTTTTTAATTTTTATAAATAAATAAATTAATTAAAAATAATTTTTAGTTATATAAATTAATTAATAATTTTTAGTTATAAAAATTAATTAAATTAAAAAATAATTTTTAGCTATAAAAATTAATTAATTAAAAATAATTTTAAGTTATATTAATTAATTAATTAAAATAATTTTTAGTTATATAAGCATAAAAATCGCAATTTGCCAAAAATAAATTCAGTTTTAAAAGTATATTAATTTCTTTTTATGAAAATTTCGAGAATTTGTGTTTTAATTTGTGCATTAATTTTTTTTTTTTAATTGTGTGTATTATATTAATTTTTTTATGAAAATTACAAAAGTATTATTTGTGTATTAATTGTCTGTATTAATTTTTTTATGAAAATAACAAGAAGCATGATTTGTTGAAAGTAAAAAGCAATAATTTTCATAATATTAAATGATATTGTAAAAGATAATAATAATAATAAAATAAAATATACTAAAACATCTTTCAACAAGTTTTGAATTCAGAAAGCATTATAAAATAAAGGATAATTCTCAAATGGTAAAAATGGTTAAACCCAAAAACAAATGGTGTAGAAAACTTCAACAATTTTTCATTTTTAAAAAATATTTTTAAACACTCCTAATCTGAAACAATACGAAGTTAGAACCAATTTCTACTGGATTAAAAATTGTCACATTTTTCCAAAATAAATAAAAAAAAAGAATTTAATGCTTCCAAGTGAATAAAAAGATATTGTCTTCTAAGCAATAAATATCTAAAGAAATTTAAAGAAAATGCTTTTTACTCCACATAAAATAAGAGTGGGAAAATGACGTTTGTCTTGGTAAAAATGGATTAATAAAATTAAGTAAATTCACACATGGTAAAAATGGTTAAACCCAAAAAATAAATTTATGTAGAAAACTTTCCTCGATTTTTCATTTTTTAAATATTTTTTAAACATTCTTAACCGTGAAACAATAAGAAGTTAAAACCAAATTCTTACATTGTTTTCAAAATAAATAAATAAAAGAATTTAATTCTTCCAAGTGAATAAAAGATATTGTCTTCTAAGCAATAAATATCTAAAAAAATTTAAAGAAAATGCTTTTTACTCCACATAAAATAAGAGTGGAAAATGACGTTTGTCTTGGTAAAAATGGATTAATAAAATTAAGTAAACTCACACATGGTAAAAATGGTTAACCAAAAATAAATTTATGTAGAAAACTTTCCTCGATTTTTCATTTTTTTAAAAATATTTTTAAACATTCTTAACCGTGAAACAATAAAGTTAAAACCAATTTTTTACATTGTTTTCAAAATAAATAAATAAAAAAATTTAATTCTTCCAAGTGAATAAAAAGATATTGTCTTCTAAGCAATAAATATCTAAGAAATTTAAAGAAAAATGCTTTTACTCCATATAAGATAAGAGTGAAAAATGACATTTTGTCTTGGCGACAAACAAAACCGGAAGACAAGGGGGAAAAAAAATACAAAAAATATCACAAGAAATTTTATGTTAAAAGAAACTGGACTAAATATATCTATATAAAAATATGTAAGTATATAAATAATAATAAATAAAAAAATGCAAGGAAATGTCTGGTAAGTTTCCGTTAGAAATTTAATGCAAAGGGCTGGAATGTCAGGTCGAAATATCAAAAATAAAAATAAAAAAATACGTCTGTTATAATAAAAAAAAAAAAAAAAAAAAATGTAAACGGACACCCCACCCTGAGCAAAAAAGACAAAAGAAAAACACTTCAACTTCACCCTGTTTTATTTTTCCCTTTCTAAAATTTTTATATCTTTGGTGGCAGCTGCCAGCAGTTCGAACAAAGGTAACAACAGTTAGACAATGAAAAAAAAAAAAAAAAAAAAAAAAAAAAAAAAAAAAAAAAATTGAAGGAAAAAAAAAAAAAAAAAAAAAAGTCGTATTCTGTGGTGTGCCGTCACCGAAATAAAAGCAGTTTATTATTGTCTACTTATTCAGTCGGCTGGTCTATCGCATTACCCGGATTTCTAGAATTGCAGATGGTTCCCATCGGTTCTGGTTCGTAAAGGGTTCCGTTTTGTGGTTTGCTGTAACCAGACACTCCATCTGATACATATATTTAGAAAAAAAGAATTAGAACCTTGTCACATGAGATACTTTTGTAAAAAAAAAAAAAAATTGGAATGATTGACTTCGTAATTTGCAATTCTTTATTTCAAAGCAACGGCATGTGTTGTCATTTAACCTTTCATCATAGGATTAAGATTATTAATGGCTATTCTCATTGGTGTTTTGGTTATCGTTGTATTACATGACTTTTGGAATTGCAGATGGCTTACGTACGAAAAGGATATGTTGTGCTGTCGCCGAAAATAAGATTTAGCATTTATTTTCTTTATTGTATACACTCAAACAGCAACTGTTGCATATACCATTACATATCAATAACGATACACCTTCTCCCTAATTTTTTTCCTTAAAATTTACGGCTTCAGATTCGAATCCCTCACTGTTGCATGGATGTTTGTGAGTGCTTCGGAATTCATTTTAAACTGTAGGTCCAATTAGACTAAAGTGTGCAAAAAAAAAAAGGACTGTCGAACAACAAACTAAACCAAACCTAAAATTTACAGTAAATGCACATAAAACCTGGTAGAAATAGATCTTGGTTAGATCTTGCAAATATTAGTTTAAAATAGTTTTAAACTAATATTTGCAATATTAACTAAAAATGGTATTAAACTAATATTTGCAATATTAATTAAAAATTGTATTAATTAAATATTAATTTGCAATATTAACTAATATTGGTTAAAAAATAATTTTGAAGTTTTTAACATTCCAAACTGGATATGAAAACGTATTTCCAATCTTAAACGTACTATTCATATGGATTTTATAAATTTTTCTATATCAAAATATCGATTGACTATTGATAGAAGAAAGAAAAAAGTTGATCATACCTTTTCCTGAATGAAAAAAAGTTTCATTAAACCGAATATAGTTGTATTTTTTCCAAACACCGCGAGTTAATTCGTACAAAAAGAATTTTTATTTCTGGATTCAAGCGAATATTTTGGGTTACCTTGTACTGCAATGCAAATAAAATTTCTAAACAACAGTCATTCTATGGCGATTTTAGAGACATTGCAGTCTTTCGTTACCTAATACATGGTCGAGGAGCTGTGGGTTATTTATTTCTTTATTATTATTTTTATTTTGGGTTATTTAATTTTTTATTATTTATTTATTATTTTGGATTATTTATTTCTTTTTTATTATTTTTTTTATTTTTATTTTATTTATTTTTTTATTATTTCTTTTGTTTTGTTTTATTTTTTTTTTATTTCCTATTTTTTTATTTTTTTTTTTTTATTTATTTCTTTTTTTTTATTTTGGGTTATTTCTTTCTTTATTATTTTTATCCACTTGCATTTGTTTTCCATTATTTCTTTTCAAAATGTGCACAAGAGATTTTTAGTCATAATAACAGTCACTCGATCAGCTAATAACAGAAAACGAAAGTTCTGGAGAGTATTTCAAAATTAATGGCCAAATGTATACGAGAATTTCTGTAATAATCTTTCTGATGACCGAGTGACTAGCGCTGTGCCGTTCAGTACCACAGTTTCCCGGCAGATGGAGGTTTGTAGTGGTGATGGATGTTTGTAGTGGTTCGGAATCCACTTTAAGCCCTCGATCCCCGTCTGACATGATCGTAGATTGCGTGGGGGTATTATTACTCCGCGTCCGTAGCTTATCTTCCAGCTACACGTATCTCATGGGCTAAAAGTAACGTCTAATGCTAAATGAGTAACGTCGGTGTGGCGCTTGCCTTAAGGCATCAAAGACTATTGTCTGTTTCCAGCCGCATTAGAAAAAAAAATTCTACAATAAAAAATAAAAATATAATAAAAACGTATTGATCATAATTCTATTAATGCATAGCGATAGTGATAACAGCCATTCGATCAGCTAATGGCAGATAAAGACTGTTCTGGCGAGTAATCTGAAAATGATAGTTCTTATTCTAATTCGAATCTAATTTCAAATCTAACGGCCAAATTTATAAAGTGAATTTCTATAATAAAAATAAAACAGGATAAAAACTTATTAATCCTAATTCTATTAACGCATAATATCATGAATTTTAGTATATAAATTACTCTAAAATTAACCATGCTTGTAAAGATAATTTGTAGTTTATCAAAATTGGGTGTTAAGAGCAGTTTTCATTATACACAGTGGAGTTCAATATCCTTGAAATTAATTTTCTCCCGATAGTCATAGCGAACGCATCTATCACATTACCGCGATTTCGAAGAAATGCAGTTGTTTCGCTTTCCTGTGGGCCGGAAGTGGTTTAGCAGTAATGGGTAGCCCACCCCCCTCACCTGAAGCTGCGGCGTCCGCCATCTGATACATACATTTAAAAAAAATATAATATGTAAACCGTCACACATGACTCCAGACGGATCATTTTTTGACCATTTTTTTGTTGTAGTCTGTCAGACATATGGGCATCGGATTAACGTAAGTCTGTGGTTACGTAAAAAAAAAAAAAAAAATTTGGGGTTTTGGTAGAGGATGCCAAACCGTTTGAACATTTCGTTTTTTGTATATATTTTTTTTCTTGTTCTAATGCAGTTGGCAAACACTCAGACAGTTAGTTGTATTTGATGTCTTAAGGCAAGTGCTGCCCCAACTTTACTCAGTTAGCACTACACAGGAGGGGCGTGTAGCTTGAAGAGAAGCTACGAACGTGGAGTAATAATACCCCCATAACGCTCTAGACGGGACCTATTGTTTAAATTGGATTCCGAACCCTTCAAGTATCCATGGCACCGCCGGGACTCGAAACCTGTGGTTCCGAGCCAGAGCGCTAGCCATTCAGCCATCAGGTCCTATAATTTTGTAGTAAGTCTAGTCTTTATACCATAAGCAATGGCTGCAACGCTGTTACTCATTTAGCACTACCCAGGAGGCACGTGTAGCTTGAAGGTATGCTAAGGACGCGAGTAACACTACCCCCAATTAATAGTTCCTCTAATTTCCAACTACCCCTAATTTCATAGTTCAAATTTTAATTTTCGTACTTTTTGAGTGATTAAAACTTTCCTTTGTACATAATGTAGTTGGGTGCCTGATGGTCGAGTGACAAGAGTTCGGTGCCCCAGGGTTCGAGTCCCGTTATGGCATGAATGTTTGTAATGGTTCGGAATCCACCTTAAACCGTAAGGTGCTGTCTAATATGGCTATTGGGCGTAGGGCTGACAACCCCTACCCTGTAAAAAGAAACATCTCCTGTGTCGAAATTTGCCAGTAGGCAGACGGCCTTGGTCCCCCATGGGGCTGTTGCGCCAATGAAGAAGACCGCCGTGCTACAGATAATTTTGCTTTTGGTACCGAAATTTTTGAATGTCTTGAGATCTGTATCAGCAGTCTGTCTATCTTGTGCTAGGTCTACCTCTTCTCCTGGTGCCCTCTACATTTGCAGAAGTCACCTTTTAACAGTGCTCATATTATCATATCCAAAAATATGTCCACGCCATCTGATACGAAAAGATTTGATGACTCTGGTAATATGAGGTTGCTTATATTTTCTATAGATTTCATGGTTAAACAAAATTTTCCATCTAACAATTCTCCATTTCTTTCATCTGATTAATTGAATAAAATAGAATTTATTCAGTCATTACAGCCAGAGACCAAAAGGTCCGTTAAATTTTACGTCATGTGGTATGATAAAAACTCTGTTGTACCAACCATCATTGAATCTTCTCACTTCTGAAAGCAGCAACTGCAATAAATGCTTCTGGTGTATTCGAATTTTAGCTAGTTTTCAAACATTACCACTGGGTTACGAACCGCTATGTATGCAAGGTTATGCATCATTAGTTTTTAAACTGTATGACCCAAATGCTTTATATCAATTATGTTTCCTATGAGTTCCAAAAAGAGTGAAAATTAAAATATCCATCATAATCATATATTGTTTACATTAATTGCAGAGTTTTTAAATTTGTTTATTTAAGACGATCAAGACAGTCTTGGTATGCATCTTTTATTGTGACTAATTGCTCTTCATTAAGGGTGTAACGTGATGAATTTTGAAAGAGCTTTCTGTTGGTCATTGGAGTGACGTACACTGCCTTATTCATTTGGCAATTATTCATGGGGTTTTCCAATGACTTTGTGCATAGCGCCTTCAGGGCGAGACACCAGACAGCAAAATTAGTTTGGGTGTGTTATGTGGATGATTTGCTCCTAATTTCAGTTTTTACACAATAGTTGAATTTACAGAGTGGGCTTGATGATAAAAATTTAATAATGGAAAGTTTTATAATGCTCCGATATGACTCTTTAAAAAACGAGACTCAATTTTCATAGGTATAGATAATGCTGCTTTGACATGTAAGATTTGCCTTGATGATATAATAAAGTTGATGCAATATACCAGTTATATACACTTTACATCTTAACATTTGATTAATTTTTATTATTATCATCAACATTACCATAAACATTGGCATAATAGCCCCATGGTAGCCCCAATAGCCAATAGTGGACCAAAGGCCGTCTGCCTACTGGCAGATTTCGAGATAGGAGATGTTTTTCTTTTACGGGGTGGGGGTGTCAGCCGTATTAGATCACGTCCTACTAGAAACGTCGTTCACGTCACGCCGTAGATCACGTCACGTCGTTCTTGGATTCTAAATTACTAGAAACATCTATGGCAACACAGGACTCAAACCTGAAATCTATGGTACCGAGCAAAAGATATCTAGTCACTTGGCTATCAGGTCCCAGATAGAGAAACGGATGAATTAAATGCTATACCTTAACTGAGGGTTTGGTTTGTCGCTCTACGGTCATTTTCTGTACACTTTGGGCTCATTAGATCGGGATCTACAGTTTAACGTGGATTCCGAGACACTAACAAATATCTATGCCTCTGCCAGAATTTGAACTTGGAGCCTGTGGTACCAAAGACCAGACCTTAACTGAAGGAGTTTGGATCGAATGCTAATAAATGCCTCTTAAAAATTCACCTTTTTACGAAAAGTATGGACACATTAAATCCTTGTGCCGGAGAATCCTTCCGTAAGGTTTCGAAGATGTGTATAAAGGGTGCAAACCTTTAGAGGCTGATTTATAGGTTATTTCCTTCCAAAGTTTTGTCATTAGTAAATTTAGTAGGTAAATATACAAAGAAACTCAAACATTGCACAATAAGAGGTTTTTTTTTTTTTTTTTTTTTTTTTTAAATAAATAGCATCGATGTAAAATTCTGCAAAATCTGCAGATTTTTAGTCAAGATATATCCCATAACTTATACAGTTTATTATATGCTGTGTAAAAAAAAATCAAAATAAAGATAACTTTAAATATTCCAAGATTTATACTACTCTCTTTAGCAGAATCTAACCACACGGTGTCTCGGTATAAAACAACCCCGCAATCAGAGAGATGGGCATAAAGTAGGGCCGAAGAGAAAAGAAGAATTCCCGAGCAATCAGAGGAAGGCAATCCGAAGCTGACGAATCATAAATATGCGGTTATACGGAAAATGCAGACTGGGAAAAAGAAAGAAAGCCGGAATGCAATAGATTGAGAATCTCTAGGTCAATCGGAAGGACGACTTACCGACTGCATCGGTGAAAACAAAAGAAGTAAAAAACCGCAAAAAAATTCTGCTTGACTTTGCAGTTCTTTTATGTGACTTCTGGTTTATTTTATTTTATTATTAATATTATTTTTCTCCCTCTGTCTTGTGGATAGTTTTTCCGCACAGATATTTCTTATTAAATAACAGAAAATCCACACATAACGCTTACATTCCGAAAAGCAATGACCTTTTATTTTTCTTCCCCTTAAATTCAAACGTATTACATATTAAATCTATATATCTAATCCATACATAACTCATAAACATATCTAATCCATACATATTACATATTAAATATGCATATCTAATACATATATATTTATTAAATCTATATACCTAATCCACACATATTTCGTATTAAATTTCGAATTAAATCTGCATATCTAATCCATACATATTACATATAAATTACGTATTAAATCCATGTGTCGGACAATCTCCCCGTAAGGTTTCGAAGACGTGTATAAAGGGTACAAATCTTTAGATGCTGTTTTAACCTATAAAACAGCAAACAGCAATTTGGCTCCAAATTTCGGTGATCAGTATATTTAGAAGGTAAACATTTAAAGAAGCTCAAATATTGCACAATAAGAGATTTTCTTTTTTTTTTTTTCTCTGTTTGATAGCCCGATGTAAAATTCTGCAAATTCTGCAGATTTCTACACAGATATATCCCATAACTTAGACGTATATATAAAATTTAAAATAAAGAAAACTCCAACGAATTCCAAGATTTATACTATCCCAATACCAACTTCCTTAACCAGAATCTAACCGCACGGTGTCTCGGTATAAAACAAACTCACAATCAGAAAGATGAGCATAAAGTAGGGCCGAAGCAATAAGAAGAAGAATTCGCAAGCAATCAGAGGAAGGCAATCCCGAAGACCGAAGCTGACGAATCATAAATATGCGGAAATGCAGACTGGGAAAGAAAGAGAGGAAATGTAATAGATTGAGAATCTCTAGGTCAATCGGAAGGACGAGTTACTGGCTGCATCGAGAGAAAACAAAAAAAAAAAAAAACCCACAAAACAAAATTCCGGTTGACTTTGCAGTTCTTTTATATGCCTTCTGGTTTATTTTATATTATTATTAATATATTTTTTCTCCTTTCTTGTGGATTTACGCGGTAGTTTTTCCACACAGATATTTCTTTTAAATAACAAATCTATCGCACAGGCTGCTACATTCCGAAAAGCAATGACTTTTCTTTTCTTCCACCTTAAAATCCAAACATATTACATATTAAATCTATATATATAATCCATACATATTACATATTAAATCTGCATATCTAATCCATTCATATTACATATTAGATCTGGAAATCTAATCAAACACGTTATATATTAAATTTATATATCTAATCCATACATATATATAGGTAATATATATAGGTAACTATATATATAAAGAACCTCAAACATTGCACAATAAGAGATTTTCTTTTTTTTTTTTTTTTCCTCTGATAGGTAGTCCCGTTGTAAAATTTTGCAAAGTCTGTAGATTTCTAGACAAGATATATCCCATAACTTATGCAGCTTATTATGTGTGTAAAAAAATCAAAATAAAGAGAACTTCAAATATTCCGAGATTTATGCTACCCCAAAACCAACTTCCTTTACCAAAACATAATCGCACGATGTCTCGGTATAAAACAAAACCCGCAATCAGAAAGACGGGCATAAAGTAGGGCCGAAGAAAAAGAGAAAGAATTCGCAAGAAATCAGAGGAAGGCAATCCCCTGCATCGAAGACTGAAGTTGAAGAATCATAAATATGCGGAAATACAGAAAATGCAGACTGGGAAAGAAAGAACGCCGGAATGTAATAGATTGAGAATCTCTAGGTCAATTCGAAGGACGAGTTACTACTGACTGCATCGAGAGAAACAAAAGTAAAAAATCGCAAACAAAATTCCGGTTGACTTTGCAGTTCTTTTATATGACTTCTGGTTTATTTTTTTTATTATTATATTTTTTTTTTCTCTCCTCTGGCTTGTGGATTTGGCTAGTTTTTTTTCACACAAGATATTTCTTATTAAATAACAGAAAATCCACCTCATAGCCGGCTACATTCCAAAAAGCAATGACCTTTACTTTTTCTTTTTTTTTTATTCACCTTATTTTCGTTTTTTTCTTTCTCGTTCTTGTATTGTCTCCCCAATTTCTCGAGATACTAAAATATTTAAATCGCCAGGGGATGGGGTTCAGGAAGTGAAAACAACAACACCAACGACAAAAAAAAAGAAAATAATAAGGTGCAGAGAATGTTTTCACTGGCACCATAAGCAAGCAGGCAAGGCAGTAATTTTCTTTTGACTTGTGCGAGTGTATATATCTATATATCTGCAAGACCTTAAATTACGTTTACGACAAACGCTAGGCCACCGCAGAAACCTTTTGTTTGGGATTCCAATTAACATTCCATGAATACGTTTAGCATCAAACTGATTGGTTTCACACCTGAGAACAGAAATTCCAGGTATTCGCGTGCTCCCACAGTGCAAGCTAAGGTCGCGAGTATTGAATGTGCGATGTTTTTGAGTTATTGCAAAAGTTCTCACCGGGGAGTTGTAATTTATAAATAATATCTTTTTACCAAGGTGAGCATAGCTCGGATTCTGTCTCACCAAAATAATGCCTTTCTTAAAAAAAAAAAGATGCGAGGTGAAAAAAATTTGGGAATTTATTTACAATTGCAGGCGGTAAATATTTGGATACCAAAAATAGGAAGACATAAAACGCAATAGCACTCTGAAGTGTTTTTTCTTTCATTAAAGATATTACGCGTCCTTCACTGGAGTTATTTTGTAAATTACTGAGAAGTGTAATTTACAAAATAATTCTGCATACAGAAGAGTAATTAGTGTTAAGGATAGCAAGAATCAGAAGAATTAGAGGAGTAATTAATAATAGCGTTAATTTAAAATAAAGCGGGAAAGTGTAATTTTATGTATAGCAGAAAAAAACAATTTTATGTAGAGCGATTAAGAGAATTTATAATTTTTATTTAAGCTACTATATCTATTACTATCAAATGTATTTTCATAATTCTGAATATCTGTGTAACTAATATTAATAAAGTCAATAAACAAACAGCGTGTTTTCTTTGCTTTCATAATGTAACGGAGGTTACTTATTATAAATTTTAATGTTCAATTCGTAAAACCATAAATCCCTTCATAGGATTTGAAGTGATGAAGAAAAGGCCTCGACGAGATTTGTTGTAAACCTAGATGGCTCTAGAGAAAAAAATGTTGACCCAATAAATTTAACTTATAAAATGATTTAGATCATATGTTATAAATAAACTGCTTAAATTTCGAATGTCGTATCATTCATAGCCCAATAATAGTATGATGGATTTCGATTTTGCTGCTGACGTATGATACAGTTATGATTACTAAAACCTCATGTTTTAAAACGCTAATCAATCTGAAACTTAAGAGACCTGGAGATTAGACTTCCGATTGGGCTGGTATTCTGTGACGTAAGATTTTAATATCAGATGGAATCAGCTTTACTGCTTTGAAAAACGAGTTCATTTTCAACTAATTGGGAAAAAGCGTCTCGCATCGATATTTGAGTAGAGCCTAGTAGAAGTTTTCAAAAATTTCTTTATACAATATGCAAATTAAGGTGGGCTTCTACCGAATACTAAAATCTCACATCGAAGTACGCAACCATCGGGAGCCCTGAGTAACCAGGAAATCAGGCTTCCTATTGGATGGGTTTCTAAGATGCGAGATTTTAATATCCGATGGAAACCCACTTTTAATGCTTTGAAAATGAATTGACCAAGTACATGCTCACTTGAACCTGTATTGGGTTTGGTTTGCCGATCTACGGGTATTTCGCGCAAACTTCATGAACTTGTATTGGTTATTGTGAATCAAAAGTATGAAGTACATGAAGCTACGCCATACGATCCAAGAATAGATCCGTTGTTGGTGAGTGTTCAAAAAATCAATTCTGTGGATTTTGTTTTGTTTGTAGCTCTACGGTCATTTCATGCACACTTTAGGCTAATTAGAACAGGACCTACAGTTTAAAGTGGATTCCGAACCACTCACAAACATCCAGTCACCACCAGGTTTGGTTTGGTTTGTCGCTCTGCGGTCAACTTGTGCATACTTTAGGCTAAACAGACCGGGACCTACAGCTTAATGTGGATTACGAACCACTAACAAACACCCATGCCACCGCCAGGATTCGAACCTGAAGCCTGTGGTACCAAAGGCCAGAGCGCCAGCCAATTGGCCACCAGGCTACCAATTCTATGGAAGTGAATCACATACACTGTAAACCCGTTCACTGAGGAGTGTAAGTGGCACGCCTGCTGCATACAAACATACAAAAGCATCACGGATCTACATCTGAATTGTCTGCCATGAGTTTTTCAGATATATCATTATACAATGATATGTAACCACTGGAGTAAAAGAAAAACTTAGCAGGAACAGGTTTAAGAAATCGAGTCTTCGAGTATATCCGAGTAAGTCGACTCTTTCCGCAATGCTCGCCTCTCCCCCAAAAAGAAGTCGTTCCCGAGCGAATAACACCACTTTTCAAAAACAAATTATCAGGTTATTCAAATGTTTGCATCCGAAAACATTGTCTCCCGCCGATCATAAAAGGGCCCAGGTAACGCGTCGCGTGCAGTGAACCCGGGCGCAAACGGCGACTCATTACCGGCGGCACCGAACGCCTTTACGGTATTTTAATGAGCCATTAATGAATGAAATGAAAGCGAAAGTCGGATCCGAGGACCGGGCGGAATTATGAATGGGGCGACTCGTAAAAGAAGTTAGTTATGAGAGCCGTTACTACTTTTCGTATCTCTCTCTCTCTCTCTTCGCCGGCAGGGTGTGCCCCACAAATTGTGGAGCGATGCTTGCAGAACTTTACCCCCTCTCAACTCGCACTAGAGCCACTTCTCCCATCCAGATGACACTCGAGATAAAATTTTTTTAAAAAAATATGTGAGAAAAAAAGACATCTGTAATAAAACGAACAAGAAAATGCACGCGATGTTATATCTTAAATCGGTTTGAATTGACTTTTTAAAGATAGAGCTCGGTGGCCAGATGGCCGAATGGCTAACGCTTTGGCGCTCTGCACCACAGGTTTTGCGTTCGGATTCCGGAGGTGCCATGAATGTTCGTAGTGGTTCGGAATCCACTTTAAACAGTAGGTCCCGGTCTACATATGATCGTAAGTTAGTTCGGTTTGTCACTCTACGGTCTTCCTGTGCACACGAGGGCTAAATAGACCGGGACCTACAGTTTTAAAGTGGATTCCGAACCACAACAAACATCCATGCCACCGCCAGGATTCGATCCTGAAGCAGTGGGTTAGTGTTATTCGCTTCATATACGAGTTAGTGTTACGACACGTGTATCATATCTTCAAGCTACGTGTGCCACCTGGGTAATGCTAAATGATTAACAGTGGTGTAATCCTTGCTTATGGCATAAAGATAAGTATCTCTGTATTGCCAGCTGCATTAGAAAAAAGTATTAAGATAAGGCTAAGATAAAGTTTAAATTTCTAAATCCGACTCATTCCTAGCCTAGCAGTAGCACGGATGGCAAGAGTTTAATTTTAGCATGTTCACATGCGAAAATCAATGTGGGTTTTTACCGGCTACTAAAATTCCACATCGTGGTAGGCCAACCAATCGGAAGACTGAAGGAGATCAGTCTTCCAATTGGCTGGTATTCTATGAAGCAAGTTTTTAATAACTGGTGAAAATCCATTTTTACAGCTTTATTGTTTATTTTTAATGCCTTTTATTCCTTACTTAAAAATTATAATTTTAATATAAAAATTATATATGAATAATTTTTTATACAATAAAAAATAATTAACAAGTTAATTTTTTAAATAAATTTATAACATATATATTACTGCTTTTTCTACCTACTCAATGGGCTTAAAGCTTAAGAAACTTCTCTGATTCACAAAGCAGGAGATAGAGGTTGCTAAGCAACGAAGGCTCTCCGTCAATCTGGCAAATCGTCGTCGTTTATACAGCTTTGAAAAATAAGTTGAACTGTAAAAGAGTTTTGAATCGATATCGAGATTTCCTGGTAGGAATTTTCCAGATTTCCTTCCTTTACAACATACGAACTAAGGTAGGTTTCCAGCGAATACTAAAATCTCACATCATAATATGCTATCCTATCTGCCTTCCTCTTTCTCCTTGATAAAATAAAACTTCAACCTCTAGGATGTACAGATCACTATTCAATGGAACATTATGATAGCCTGCCTCAAAAAAGAGCATTTTAATTTTTAGAAAATACAATAACTCATTCCTTCTTCTTTTTTTTTAAAAAAAAAAAAGCTTTCAAATGTTGGTAAAATAAATCAAGAATGAACTAGTTGAATAAAAAAAGTAAACATTTAAACATTAAGACCCTATAGTTCTTATTCATTTATTTATGGAAAGCTAAATGATACGAACTACTGTGTATAACACTTTATTCTTGAATGCAAGGTTTATTAATATTATTTATTTATTTCCTCTGTGAATGCAAGTTTTATTAATATTATTATTTATTTATTTCCTTTATTAATAGGTTTATTAATATTTTATTTATTTATTTCCTCTGTCCTACTCAAGAGTTTAAATGTTGTTTCGATGTCGGTAAAAATTTGTTTAAATAATTCATTACATATCTTATAAAAATAAAAAAATAACCTGCAAAATTTTTAAATTTTCAACAAAGTTGCTTTGATTGTTGCACGATAATACCTAAAATCCTATTAAGCCATTTTGCCTACTCTAACTACCAAGTCATGATTGAATCATGGGTATTGATTGTGTTGATCACTAAATAAATCAAATAAAAATCAAATAAATATTGCAACGTTTTATATTTTCCCTAGAATTTTCCCTATTCATTAATTATACAATAATTGTTTATTAACTTGAAAGCTTTCTAAAAAATTTTTTGGATGTTTCTTATTAGGAAAAATTGTTTATCTTTTGTAATTATTCACTTCATACTCATAATTCTTATTTAATATGATTATTTTTTATTTTTTTTTTTAAATAAAGATTTGTTTTTAAAAATTAAGATTTGAAAGAGATACGATTAAAAATAATAAAACAATTTGTTTTTGGATATTTAAAGGGCATTTGAAAAATAGTCAAAGCAAAATTAATGAAAATAATTGTAGTACTAACTGTTATTATTATTTTATTTTATTTATTTATTTTTTGTAATTATGTTTTTTAATTTTACAGAAAATATGTTTGAAAAAGAACATAATCAAAATTTTACAAGAAAAATTTACCTGATTGACTCAAATATTTTTTTTTTTTTAGTGAAATTTTCATACTTGTATAATAATTAACTAGTTAAAAAAAAATCTTAGTTTTAAATACCTATTTCAGATAAATTTAATTACATTTTTTTACTCTATTTGTATTTTTCAATTAATGTATTTAAAATTTATTTAATTAAACAGTAATTTTTAAAAGTCGTAGGCTATAAAAATATGTAAAAAAAAAAAAAAAAATTTAAAACATTCTAAAAATAACGCTTTGTTTAATTTTACCGCGGTTATATATTTAGATTATTATTTCATTCATTATAAAAATATTGCTTTGTTTAATTTTACCTCCGTTATATATTTAGATTATTATTTCCTTCATTATAAAAATATTGCTTTTGTTTAATTTTACCGTCGTTATATATTTAGATTATTATTTCGTTCATTATAAAAATATTCCTTTGT
Organism: Caerostris extrusa; assembly: GCA_021605095.1. Classification (NCBI taxonomy): domain Eukaryota; kingdom Metazoa; phylum Arthropoda; class Arachnida; order Araneae; family Araneidae; genus Caerostris; species Caerostris extrusa. The sequence goes on from BPLR01016440.1 coordinate 93,593, forward strand.
TTAATTTATATTTGGATTATTATTTCAATCATTCTAAAAAATATTTATTTAATTTTACTACTGTTATATATTTAGATTATTATTTCAGTCAGTTCTTTATTATAATAAAAATAAAATTGCATCCATTTAAAATTGAACATACCATTTTTCAGTGGTAAATAAGCCGAAATAAAGACGAAAATTTTTAATATCGGGCATTTTATGATTTTAAATATTCAAATTTTTATAGCACGCATCGTAAAAAGCAGCTCAATTTTATCCAAACCCACTATAACTCAAAAACATAAAATTTCATTTCTCCTTTTTTTTTTTCTTCTAAATTTGCCCATTTCGCGTATCGATTTATGTATGCTTTTGCAATCCCAGATTCTTCAGACAAATGGCCGAATCAATAGCGCACCTTTGCTCGTACTATCCCCGGTAGCAAAACCATTCGGGAGAGGAAAAAAGGCAGATTTCTGGTCAATTGCGCATGCGCACAGAAAACCGCGCGCTCCCGTATTCCTTTTTGGGGAAAAACCGGAGCAAATATCCCTTTCGGGACTTTTATGGGAGAGTTCTCGGTTCTTATCGAACAAGGAATAAATATATCTCAAGGAACAGTGGTGGGGGTGGTTGTGGAACGCATTTATTTTTATTTTTTATTTTATTTTATTTCTTTCCAAGTTTTTTTTTTTTCTTCCCAAATGGTGAAAGTGTACCAAAGGCATCTTGCAATTCCATAGAATTTCTCTTCAATAGTGGATCGATATTTTCTTCTTTTATGTAGAAATCGCTAAAATTCTACTTTTTTTTTTTTTTTTTTTAGCAATTACATTTTTTTGAATAAAAATGTGCAATACCAATAAATAATGTTTATTTATTTTTTATTCCATCTCTCTCTCTTTTTCCTGTACTCTTTTTTAAGAAGTACTTTTTATTTTTAGTTTGTGTTTACTTCCACTTCTGTAAATATATTTTTTTTTATTCCGATTAAAGATTTTTTTTTTTTTTTTTTTTTTTTTTTTCACATTCGTGATTCAAAATAAACGAAGAAAGTTTATTTATTATTTCTTTTTTTCAAAGAAAAAAGTCGTTTTCACAGTGACGCGTTCTTTTCGAATGTTCAGTTCTGATGGACTTTTAACAGTTCTTTTTTATCGTCTGATTCGAATATTTTTTTTTTTAATTTAGATTAAATCACACATATCCAAAAATCCAGATTAACAAAATCTAAGGAGAAAATCGGAAAGAACTTTAAAAAAATCTTACGAACTTTAATATTTTTATCAGATTTTAAAGGATATTTTATATGTTCGAAACTTCGAAGAATGAGTTTTGGAACTTATGTAAAGCATTTAGCTCAATGTCAGAGCCAGAAGTAAAAAAAAAAATCTCGTTAAGATGTTATATTTAATGTAACACATTTAAAAAAAAAAAAAAAAAGAATTTTTTTAAAAGTTAAAGGATATTTTATTGGGGTTTTTGGCATACAAGATTATCTGTAATTCTAATCAAAAAATGATGCATCATTTGAAGATTGATTTTTTGCGACATAATAGCTTTTTATAATATTTTTTCAGTTCTAACATAAAAAGCAACTTAAAATGCTAAATTATTTTACGTAAATTTTATCAATATTATATAATATATATTAAAATTCTTAAAGAATCAAAAAAACAGTTCATTGTTTACAATTTGTGGAATAAAGCGAATAATTCCAAATAAAAGTAGAATATTCATTGCACACAAAACCGAAAACTATTGAATTAGTCTTGTGTATGATTTAATTGTAACTTAAATAATTCACAAAAAAAAGAAACCTTATATATTTTATGTGTAGAAAAAATAAATACCAACTCCATTGACCTCTAACCAGGACAATATCATGTTAACAAAAGATAAAAAAAAAATAATAATAAAAGCAAGTGTATATGCAAAAATAAGTGATTTCAAGTTCGCTGGTGCTACATTATTGGAGAAGAAAATAATGGAAATTCTGCCATTCAATTTCTCATCAATAATTTGAACAAAAAATATAAAATCTAGCATATTTCATTACATTTTGGAATAATATTCAATCTTAAATATACCTAACGAAAAAAAGAATGTACGATAATTTCTTTTTTCTTTTTTTTTTTTTTAATATGTGCTATTACCTATGTGTATCAATTGCCAATATGTAAACTAATTATTATACAAACTATAATAATAGTTGTGAAATACTATTCCAATTTGTAGACTATTCTAAACATTTTTATTTATAAACCGAATTTCACTTTATTAATAAAAGAAAAAAATAATTAAAGGTGTACATCAATAAAGTACACATTTAAATTGTTTAAAAATTGCAGAAAGAAAGAATTTAATAAATTGAAGATTTAAAATTCCCCACTTATCCGACTGTATATTTTTACCACTTTATTATATATATTAATGTTAGTATCAATATGACATAAAAAAAATCGATATGTGAAGGACAACATTTTACAATTTGTGAAACAGACATCGCCTTGTCCTGTTCGCAACACCATTTTGAACAGCTGCATCACTCATTTACCTACTGCGAAGGCTACAGAAAAGGAAGGGGGAAAGAACAAAAGAAAAGAAAAAAAAAAATTAAGTGTCGAAGTCCTCATCAAAATAAACTTTACTTCGCCAAATATTCCCTCCCCAAGAATAACACTCGGCCTCTTAATAGTAAACACTGTGTTGCAAAATGTTCGACAATTTTTTACGACTTGTTTACCTTTACGTTTCCTGATCGCCCATAAAAACGCCCCTTCTATTTATAGGGTGTCCCTGTATTGCTGCTGCAGTGTTGACGTTGTTCGGCGGGGCCAAGAGATGGAAAAAAAAAGATCACCCAGATGAAAACAGAGCGTCTGGTAAATGGTTATCAGACGCTAAAAAAAAACGATCGTAGTCTGCCGCTCTCTCTCTCTCTGGTACGTGTAAAGACGAATTCTCCGACCGGAAAATAAATAAAATGGCAGCAGCTAAGCTTTCTTTAGTTTAGATCAAGAAGTAGACTTCTGGAGCAGTTAGAAGTAGATTTGATATTAGTTCTTATGCATTTAACTTTTAATTATTTTAATAATAATTTTAATTAAAAAAATAAATAATAATAATTTTTTTAAAAAGTGCAGATCATTTTATTTTTACTAGAATCGAAATTGTGCACTGTTACAATTCTGATCAATAAGTTTTTATTATTGAATTTCAAGTATAAATTTAACCATTCATTTAAGTATTAATTAGAATCATTACTATAATTCTTTTGAATCATCGCCAGAGCTTCCGGGATCAATCGCTGCTGTCATCACTAAATATGTCTGCACTTTTAATAATTAAAAATAAGTACCTAAATGCAGGCGATCATAAGTAACAAATAATACTTTTTTTTTTTGTTACTGAGAGACACTCAGATATGCAAAATAACATGAAATTGCTATAGAAGGATTCTTGCCAGATGTACGATATCACAAGTGAACTGTTTTGATCTAAATTAAACTTTATATTTTATGCATTATTTATAAAGGGATTCAATGAATAACACTTGAAAAGTCTATGGCCAAATGGCCTAAAATTAATTTCAGAATTGGACGTTTCAATAATTTACAGAAATTTCTAGGTGTCTATATGTGTTCTTAATAGAGATGGGAGTTCAAACTGCCCCCAGGGCTTGGAGTAATAGAAGGAAAATTTATAAATAAGCGTTACAATATATGCTAAGCACTATTGGTGCAACAAAAAATTTTAAGCTTAAATGTAGTTTTTGCTGGAGTTGTAGTTGACTCAGTTGGGTGAAGGCTTCTGAACATTGGATATCATTGATTTGGTGCCTGGTGGTGTTTTATAAGTTAAATATCACTTTTGAAATGATATATTCACTTTCACTCTAAATGACATAAAAGTGAGAAATGAATGGCACATATGTTCATCGCGAGTAATAATCTCTTGTAATAATAAATAAACTTAATTGAAAATAACCAACATTGGAAAAGAATTAAAATCAATTTGCTCACTTTAACCGAACCATCGGTTTTGAGGGAAGGACGATTCTAAATACCCTCTTATTTAGCTATCTGTAAAAACGTTTTTGTAGGTGTTGCCGCTCTATTATTCTGTACAATGCAATAATAAACAATTGCATAATACTAGGGTAGAATATTATAGCTTTCTAAAATGAGAATCTTTCAGTTCGCATCTTCTAACGGTGCAATTTTTTACTACTAAACCTTTCAAAAGATGCAGAAAATGTTTTTATTATTTTCTGAACTTCATACACGAATCCTGGCGGTGGGCATGCATATTTGTCTGTGTTTCGAATCCACTTTAAACGGTAAATCCCGGTCTAATTGGTCTAAAATGTGCAAAAAAAATGACCATAGAGCGACAAACTTAAAACCTAAACTTCCTACAATTTTTAACAAAGAAAAGTGCAGTCCAAAGGCCTAAAAAGATGTTCCATCTGTCTGGATGTAGCATCGTAGTAGATATGGAGACATTCCCAAACGTCAATAAAATTCCTGTACATGCCGCCAGTAACGTGGTGGGGGAAACTTCAAAATCCAGAAACATTCGGAAACAAGACTTAATAGCCCCACTAACAGAATCTTGAAACGTACTTTTCGGTCATTCCCAAATCCCAAAAAGTAATTAAAAGCCAACTTATATCCCTCCGTAATTAGATTCAAATGACTCGCATAGGCTGCGGGATCTGTAGTATCATGGCGGCCCGCGTGCGTTATTTTTTAATGGGAGGTAAATGCGATACCTTTCCTTGTTTTTGTTATTGCTCGAGGTTTCGACTTCACTGTAACTGTACTCTTGAATTACTTTTTGATCGTTTTCCACGTTTATAACCTCGGATCACGAATATTGACTCAGGCTGTTTTGGGTTCGAGGGTATGTTTGTTCAATTCCCGTTACGTAAGTTCCGTGAAATAGATTGTATGAATCAAGATATTAGCGGCCGTTATTAAAAGAGTCAATGATTTTTTTTTTTACCTTAAATTTTTTTATTTATTTATTTCCTGTTTTTATTTTATTTATGTTGAATAGTTGTATTTATTTCAATACAACTATACAAGTCATATAAATAAGAAGAAAAAAAGGAAATAAAATATATGTAGTTTATAATTTGAAATATTTGTGTTTATTTCGATCTGTTCAAGGAAATTGATGCATATATTTTTATATATATGCTCTGACCCCCGAAACAAAATTCTTTAAAATTTATTAATTACAAAGGTCTTAAATTTTTCGTAGAAAACAAATACGAATTACTTCCTCTAAATCAGTTCAACTCACAATTTATACTAAATAATATGGAAGACAATTGCTCATTCTTGCTCATAATGCTCATTTTCAACTTTTTAATTCAAGCTCATAATGTATCAAATAATAAATATTTCTAATTATTTTTAATCAATTATATTTTATAATCAATTTTTCTAATTTTCTCTAGTTATTAGTTTCTACTTAAATTATTTAGTTTCTTTTAATGTAACCAAATACACAAATATTTTTATATAAATTTTTTTAAGCTTCAATCGATTGTTACTTATCCCACTTGATAAGTCATCTGCCAAGCCCATGAACCCGTATGGATTCATGGAAGGAGGGAAAAGGAAGGGACAGCTTCTGTTGTGATGGAGCCACCGTAGGTAGAAGTCTAATTTGACTCCGTGACGCTCTTACAGTCATGGGAGATAGGGACCTACGGCTTAAAGTAGATTCCGAACCACTATAAACATCCATGACACCGTCGAGACTCGAACCCGAACCCTATGGCACCGAGAGCTAGACACTTGGCCATTCAGGCCCCTGGTCTTATATGATTTTAAAGCGTTAAGTATAGGGTTGACAACCCTATCACGTAAAAAGAAAAAAAATGCTCATCTGTCTAGGAAATACGCCAGTTTCCTTGAGCATCCTTGGGGCATTCTAAGGCTTCTAAATCTCAAAAGATACACATACAAATAATCATCGATGGTTTGTTCATTTGCTAACGTCGCCTATTTGATTATTTTTAATTTTAATAATTTGTAATAAAACAAAAGAATTTTCGATAAATAATCATGATAAAAACACTCTGGGAAATAAAAAAATACTTATTGTTAGCAAAAAATTGTGAGTGAAATAGTTTTTCGTTTTGAAAAATATTAGTAAAAAGTGTTTCTAATATTGAATTTAAATATTTTAGAGCAATCGTGGTTTCAGCACGAATTTTTAGAGTATTCTAATTTTACATTTTTTTAAAAATATAAATGAAAATAATTTGACTTATGTATTTTTATCTCAGCATTGAAATATTTTTCTTGAAATATAACATTTTTATTTTATACAACTACTTATAGTAAAATTGTCATTTAGAAAAATTTAAAAGAATGATTTTAATAAAAATGAGTGGCATATATTGTTTTTTTTTTCTCAAGTAAAAAGTAAGTAATAAATAATTTAATGGTACTTACCATTCTTGGGTTCTATTTTTCTGAATTCTTCCATCTTCAGAAGTGGACAAAGATTTCATCTGAAAAATACAAAAATCATTACATCATTTACAATTCTTATTTAATTTCTCAATGCTGATACAAAGCTATTTCATAATCAAAAAAAGTATTCAATTATAATATCACAAATATTAACAAGTATAATAAACAGCTTTTGAAATTGATATAAATCAGATTTATTCAAAAATAAGAAGAAATCGTTAAGGTAAATTTAATATTTATCTTTGTAAAATCCCCATATTATATTTTACTTATAGCATATTTTCATTTCATTCATTTTAATTATTACAAAAATCGAATATCATATATATAAAATTACGTATAAAGTGTTCTAACTGGATTTAAACATGATTTTATTTTTAAAAATTCTTAGAATTATTAATCGATATTCCTTCCAATTTAATTAAGTATGTTTACTTACATTTATATAAAATAAAATTGTCAAACTAGTATGCACTAAATCATATTTTACTCATTTGCTAACTTTTCAATAATTTCCTCAATAAACCTTGCCCAGCATTTATTTCACTTCATATCGCAATTATACCTAAACAAAAAATATTGCATTCGTTCATTTAATTTATATCATACTAGAGCTGAGTATTAGATTATTAGCAAGAGTCCAAATGCAGCTTTCAGGGTTCAGATATTAACATTCATAAGAAGTGAAAACAAATTGTAATCGGCTGGACCCATATACAGGTTACCCAAAAATTTAGAATTTAATGTAAGAACAAAACGCATAACAGCAATCGCATAACAGACATATGCAACTTAAATTTAAAAAAAAAAAAAAAACTAAAATTAATTAATTCAATTTAATGAATGAATTAATATTTGAAAAAATGTATTAACATCCAGTGTCATCCACTACAAGTTCAAAAAAAATGTATTTAAACTGGAGTGGATGAATAAAAAGTATTTATGAACGATTGAAAGTTTGAACAAGATATATATAGGGAGAGTGTGAACTATAGTAGAATTGAAATGAATAAAAGTATAGAATTCCAAACGATTTTCTTTACTTGAAAAATCTCATTTACATTTTGAAATAAAATTGTCTTTGTTTTCATCAGGCGATCTTTTAAAACAATTCTGCATTGATTTTTCTTCTGAATTATTTTTTGTACTAAATTATTTAATAATTACTCAATAATTTTGTAAATAAATGTTTAACAAAGAAATTAAAAAAAAAAAAAAAAAAAAAAAAAAAAACAGAATTGAAAGAGATCAAGAACACGAAAAACTCCACTCAACAAAACAATACCATATAATTTATGGATTTAAAAATATATTTGCCAATTACATTTTTAAAATGCAGTTAAAAAAATATTCCACTATATCGATATCGTGTATGAAAAAAACAAATTAAAATAATTGTTTGGTTTTTTATGTATTGGTCCAAAATAAAATTCTCCATAAAATTATAAAATTCATGAGAAACTGCAATTTTAGGGAAGTATTGTAATAGTAGTTAGCTGATGCGATGTAATTCTTAATCGATATGTTTTATCATTCGTTTATGCTGCGCCTAACGGCCTTACGCTTATATAATGTGTAGGTTGGGCTGGGACCGAACTGTTATACTACTCTTAAAGGGTAAGGGAAAAATATGGGGCTTGTCATGCATCAACAATCAGGTTGCCTGGTGGGATCTTATAAAGTTTACCGATGTATAGGGAAAAAAAGCATTATATCTTCATGTAAATTTATGTTAAATCGCAATAGTAATAATATCACGTCCTTAGCATAGACATGAAAAGGTCTCTTTTAAAAATAGTTTTTGTACCCAAGAACTATAAAATTATTTAGATTATTTGCTTTTCAAAAATATTCTCCACTTCTAAGCTTAAAATAATTATTAATTTCCGAACACCAATGTTGTGTCACACTCTTTCGCTTAAGATTATACAATTAAAATTGTTTTGCTGTAAAATTCTTTATGTTTTTTTAATGTAAGATTTTGAAAAAATTTGCTGGGATTCTGTAAACGTTTTTTTTTTGTAAAATTCTGTAATGTTTTTGATGTAAATTTCTGCAAACTTTATGATGTAAAGTTCGGTGAACTTTATAATGAAAAATTCTGTCATTTTTTTTAATGTAAAACACTGTAAATCTTTTTGATGTCAAACTTAACAAAATTTATGATGTAAAAATCTATAAAAATTTTTACAAATCCTGTAAACTTTTTGATAAAAATTTTTATAAATCCACTATAAAATTCTGTACATTCTTTTGATGCAAATTATGTAAATTTTATGCTGTAAAATTTGGAAAATTTTTTGTATAAAATTGTGTAAAAATAATTGTTTATAATGCTTTTCGAGTGCAAAAGGAATAAAATAATAATAATAATAATTTGAAAAAAAAATTACAAAAATAGTTGCTTAAATTAAAACATATTTTGTTTAGCAATACTTGAGTATAAAATATCAAATAATAATTTCATTCATCTTTAGACAACACATGCTAGAGATAACCTGATCATTTTGTAATACATAGGAAAATTGAAAACTCATTTCATGCCTAAAAAATAAAATTGACGTTAAGTAAACTCAAAACGGAAAAAAAAATTTCGAATCGCATAATCGGTTTCCTAAAATTTGACATAAACTTAAAAGTGCTAACTGAATCTTTACATTGTTACTTTATCTTTAAAAAAAAAAAAAAAAAAAAAGTACCCTTCCTGATTAACTTCATTCGGTATGAAAGAGATCTCAATCTCTTACATAGAATGGAGTGATAAATAATATTAAAAAAAAAAAAAAAAGAAACAGACTTTCTTTTTTTTATTTAGCAGAATGCATGAGGACGAAATGGCGCGGAATCCAATTCAAGTCTTCGTGTCAAGCAGTTTGTCGCGTCAGAATTTAAGACCCATTATAACGCCAAAAGATGTTATCTCTGGCGAGAAATCTGTCAGTCAGCCATTTAGCGTCACTGTTCCCGAAAGATTCGAAACCTCCCCTCCTTACCCCCCCTCCCCTTTTCCCGAGAATCGTTCGTGTCTCCTGCAACAACCAAATGCTAAAAAAAAAAAAAAGACCCTGTTCCTCACAGACAATGAAACAAAATAATCTAAAATATCTTTGTTCACAGTTGGCAAAGTCTTTACTTTCAATACCGAGTAAGAACATGACGTCTTCCAAAAATACCGGCCCAATTTTCGAAGCAGAGAATCATTGACTTCATAATTTCACTTTGACCGGATAAATCGAACTTTTAGCTTCCTTGTATCGCATTTGATTGGGGAAATATAAAATATGTTGATCTAATGTAAATTATAAAAATTTGAAGACAACTAATCTAAATCATGGCTTCCAGTTGGCAGATCGCATGTGGCTGAATATTTTTACGAATGCAACCCATCATGAAGTAAATCTCCTTAAAAACATTCAGATTAATAAGTAATTCGTCATCATCATCATTATTATTGGCTCAACAGCCCTGTGGTCTGCCGTCTGCATACTAGCAGATTACGAGACGAGAGATATTTTTCTTTTTACAAGGTAGGGTTATCAGCCGAACGCTCAAAAGTCATATTAGACTAGGACCTACGGTTTTAAGTGGATTCGAACCATTACAAACATCCATGGCATCGACGGGACTCGATCTCGAAACCTGTGGCACCGAGCGCCAGAGTGCTTGATAAGTAATTACTTCGCAATATTTACTTACATAAAATACATTAATTACATGAATATGCATTTAATAACATTGAAATTTATGCAAAAAAAAACTTTCTCCAAAAAAAAACTTTAGATTTTTTAAAAGATTTTTTTTTGGTTTTTTTTGTGATAGTTCTTATTTCGAAGATTAATAGGGTTTTCTGTTTTTAATAGGGTTTCTTATAATCATTTGTTAACACATACTTTATGCATATTTCATTCTACCTCATAGCTTTGTTTTATAAATATTTTAATATCAAGGGAATCACAGCAGCAACCAGAATCGCTGTAACTTCAATGTGAAACGATTTGTTTTAACTAATGTCTTAAACAAAAAGTACTAAATAATCATTTCAGTGAGTTATATGAAATGTCTGCTGAAATGGAATGCATGCTTAAATACCATGACTTGAATCCGTTAGAAAATCTGTTATTATGTTGATTTTAATTTTCCAAAATCATTTTTTTTTTTTTTCATAATAGAGTAATTTACAAGTCTTTTTATATTCGTAATTTCATAATTTCCTTTTAATTTCGTACAATTCCATTTCATGAATAAAACTGCTTATTAAAAACTTGCTGTAATTGTCAAAATATAGCTTATATGTTTTGATAATAGGAATTTTTTTATCATTAGCATTCAAATTCCTCTTATGTAGACATTACTATTATTTTTTGTAAACGTTTTTTTTTTTTCTGATTTGTTCAGAAGTTTTCTTTTTACGAGGTAGGATTGCAAGCTCTAAGCTCGACAGTCATATTAGACAGGGACTTAGGTTTTAAAGTGGATTCCCAAACGCTACAAACATCCATGGTACCGCCCGGACTTGAACCCGAAACCTGTGCCACCGAGCGCAGATATATATTTATTTCTATTTATCTGGATTGCCTCTATCTTGAATGATTATACAATGAGATGCAACAACTAACTTCATGCTGTACACTCCATGTTGGACCATGGCCGTCTGCCTACTAGCAGATTCCGAAACAGGAGATGTTTTCTTTTTATGGAGTAAAGGTTATCAGTCCCTATGCCCAACAATCCTAATTAGATCTACGATCTAAAAGTGGATTCCTAACCACTACAAGCATCCATGGCACCTCCCGGACTAGAACCCAAAACCTGTGACGCCAAACACCAGAGCTATGTACATCCATTGAATGACTATACAAAGTGTAATCAAACAGAACATTAAGCCATTTTTTTCTTCACGTCATAAAATTATATTTAATGAAGAGGTTAAACCTAAAATATCTTTGTTTATCGCAATAACAAAACTATCATTGTCAACAACAAACAGCATGCCTTCTTCCCAAAATATACTACATCCAATTCAAAACGCAAAAAGTAAACACGCGCCATAATCTTCCCCGCATCTTTCTAGCGGGGACCAAACCGTAAAAACTCAGGGATTTTTTTTTTTTTTTTATAATGAGAGTCTCGCATCGCCCTGCCATCCTCCGAAAAGGAAAGGAAATTTCAAAAATTGCATCTTTCAGGGCACGTTTTCGGGAAATAAGCCAAATTATGATGGGGGCCCCGATGATAATGCGAACTTCTTCTCCAAGGCGGAATGCTCATCTGTGTACTGCGCGAAAACACTGGCTTCTTGCCTGACTTCGGGATATTTCTTTACTCTATTTGCTCTCGCCCTCTCTTTTTAGGGCCTTTATTGACTCCTATTTTTTTTTAAGATGCCAACGAGGGCCTTCTTCTTAAAGGAGGTCTTCTTTGTGCGTCTGTTTTTCAGACCCAAAACGAACAGGAAACGACGTATTTACTGGTACGTCGTTTCCTGGACGATTCCTGTTTGTCAAAATCTTAGAATAAATAAGTCACAAACAAATCGAGTCGTTAAATGAAGAACTACCATTTATATCATACCACTATGTATTGCTTTTTGAGCCTATAAAAACATTGAAATATTATAATTCGCAAGAAATATAACATTCTATCAAAGTTTTCGATTTTAATCAATCATAATTGACAAATGAAGTTACTAAACATTTTCAAACTTTAAATAAAAGGTACCGGTCTAATATGACTTTAGAACGTTGAACGTAGGGCCGACAACCCTACTTTGTAAAAAGAAAGCATGTCCTGTCTCAAAATCTGCCAGTAGGCAGACGCTCTTGGCCTATCATGGGGCTGTTTCGCCAAGTAAAGAAAAAAGATCATTAGTCCTTTGAAAAAAAGGAAGAAAAAAATAATATTTAATGAAAGTAGAAAAGGAGATGGATATAATATATATATATATATATATATATATATATATATATTTCTTTTCTACTTTTTATTCTTCTATTTTCTTTTATTCTTCTTTTTATTCTTTTTATTTTTCTACTTTTTCTACCTTTTCTCCTTTTCTACTTCTATATTTTTTTCTTTTTAATTTGCCTCGGACCGGCAAATTAAAATTCTATCCGCGGGTCGGAGTTGGCCCATGCCTGTAATAAGACGAACTCGACCATCAGGCCCATATATATATAGCACTACTACATTTAATTTGTATTAACTTATTTAATTTGTACATTTAATTTGTAAGGCATAATTAATCAGACATGATTTGTTATAACTTTTAAAGATATTTTTAATTCCATAAAAGTTCTCTTTTTTTTTTTTTTTTTTTTTTTTAAATAAAGTTTTACAACAATTTTTTTTTTTTTCCCACTAAAATCGAAAATATGCAGTGTAGAATTATAATCACATTTTTTTTTTTCCGTTTTACTTATTTTTATCATACAAATTTAAGTATAAAAAGAGAGTTAAAAACTACAGTTCTTATAGATTATTATCCAAAATTCTAACCAAACTACATCATTTAAATCATTAAACTTGTGCATGATTTCGATGAAATAGTTATTTTTCTTTTGAATCCAACAACTGCCAACAGTTACACTACATATCTGAAGCATCCAAACCTTAACTTCTTAGAGAGAGAGAAAAGTGCAAGGAAACATTCCATATCCTTTTTATCCGGAGACACTCCCTTCCATGCCTCGTGTCCATGTTCAAGCAGCGGCAAGATTTCATTGACCGTTGCAAAACGAATCTTACCAACTTCCGCAGCAAAAGGCAACGGAAATAAAAGGGGTGAGGCAGGGTGGAGGACCGTTTATTGCAGAGATTCCGATCTGGCTCATTAGAAACGCTACCCACGGACAAAATACCGTGATATTTACACTTTTTTTTTTTCTTCCTTTAAAAACCTTTTCCTTGATGTCTTGGATTGGTTGCGTTGGCGGCAAATAACGCCTTGGCCATTAACGTTGCGTTAGTTTTGGCGAAGAATTCCAATGGCCAATATTTGCTCAATTCAGTGAGTCTTTTTTTCCCCCTCTGCTTTCAAAAGCAGTGATTTATTTTATTGTTGTAAAGATTGGCTAAATTTTTGTTGCTGTTTTTGTTTTTGTAATGTGTTTCTTTCGAGATAAATGAAAATACTTTGGTTTAAAATCGATATCAAAAGAACTTTTATCCAATTAAAAAGAATCAAATTACATTTTCAAGACAAAATCAAATCCATAAATGATAATTATTAAGATTTTTAACTAACGGCAGATGCTAGATCATTAATTTGTCGTTAGATTATAATCTTTAAAATCTCTATTTAAGAAACTCGACAATGGTAATACAAATTAACTAACTCCCTGGTACTACAGCCCATGGTGGGCCAAAGCCTTATCTACTGGCAGATTTCGAGACACGAGATGGTTTCTTTTTACAGGATAGGGTTGTTAGCCCTACGCCCAACAGTCATATGGGATCTCATAATCTTGACTACGGTTTAAAATGGATTCCTAACCATTTCAAATTCATCGTTACTGCCCAAACGCCTAGCAATACCAATTCTTACTCAATATCTTTGTGCATCGACAACTGGTCCCTAATTGTACCGAATTTAAATTTAAATTCTTTTAATTTTAATTTTAACTTTATTTTTTATCTTACTTTCATTTATTTTTAGTAATTTTTAAATTTTAGAGTATTATTCAGAAACTTTATTTTTTTATCATATACTAACTTTAATCAGGCATTAAAATCGTAAATTTATACATGGAATTAAGATGAGCAGATTAAGGGCTCTATCCCTATTGGTACTCCGTAATCGGTACGCCAGTTGCCATTGCCTAACCACTATAAACACCTATGGTACGGACTGGACTCCAACCCGAAACCTGTGGCACCGGCGCTAGATCACTAGACCCTCAACCATTAATCTCCAGTTATGATACTACGAGGTAATAAAATTAATTTATTTCAAATTAACAATAATAGAAAATATAAAGTTGTGTTTAAATATTTGCATAAAATTATTTGTCATTACAGTGATAACAGGTAAAGTTTAATGGTTTTGATTTGAATGAAATACTATAAATGTAGTTTCATTTAGTATGTTCATGGGAGGAGTGGGCCTGAATGGCCGAGTGTCTGGCGCTCGGTACCACAGGTTTCGGGTTCGAGTCCCGGCGATGCCATTGATGTTTGTAGTGGTTCGGAATCCACTTTAAACTGTAGGTCCTGGTCTAATATGACCGTAGAGCGTTGCGGGGGCATTGTTACTCCGCGTCCGTGGCTTATCTTCAAGTTACACGCGCTCCCTGTGTAATGCAAAATATGTCTGTGCCCTCTTGCCTTAAGGCATCCGAGACCAAGCTGTCTAAGTGTTTGCCAGCTGCATTAGAAAGAAAAAAAAAAAAAAGTATGTTCATGATTCTTTGAACCAAATTCGATATCGAATGTTTTCTATATTTTCTCAAAGAGTGCTTTTAAATTTACTGTTTCACCGCAGTGCTGCCATCTAGTGATGGGGAAAAATGTGCCAGAAATGTCCGAGAAAAACAATTAAAGGATGTTTCAGTTTTATTACATTTCAAATGAATGAATTCAAAATAAAAATAAATATTTAAAAATAATAAATTATATAATGCATTATAGATATCTTGAAGAAAAGAACCGATATTATTATACTGGAAACCGTACATTATTTAATTTTAATTCATGCTTTTAAATTAAAAGCCGAAGAAAAATAAAAAGCAAGCATTTTGAGGAAACATATTTAAGTAACTTCCTTTTCAAGTAAATTGTAATTGTAATCAGCATTAAATCGAAATTTATAAGTAAAAGCATTTGGTGGGAAAAAACGAAATCAGAGACTCGATGGTGATAGTGATAATGCGTGTAAGCGTCTTGCATCAAAAGTCAACATGCCGGGTAAGGAGTTTTCTGGTTTTTTTTCCCATACGACATGCAAATGCGTGGCAACTCTAAAAATGTCCCTCATCGTGCATTGATGAGCTGTTCCTGACCTGCCCACAACGATGAAAAAATAAATAATAATAATAATAATAAAAATAATCTTATTGTTTTAACTAATCTTCAGTATTTGGCAGCTCAGGACGGACACCCCATGAGTAGGGATGGAGGGAAAGGGGACGGCTTCTGCTGTGATTCAGCACCCATAGGTGGAAGTCTCACTCGGTTCCTAGACGCTGAAGAAAAAGGGCAATGTCTACAGGCAGGCCATTTAGTGGAAACTATCCTGCATTTGCGTCTCGTATTAGAGAAACTCCTACCAGGTAGTTTGACAAAAGAGGCAAGATGCTGAGCATTACAAATGCCATCGAGCCTCTTCGTTTTTGAAACAGTATCTACAACAAAGTCGCCAGCTGATTGAACATCAGCCCTAATGCTCACGAATAGCAAGACACTTTTCAGACCCTATTTTCCCGACTGTTGGCTCAGTGTTACCACTGAGCCAAGAGTCGGGAAAATAGGGTCTGAAAAGTGTCTTGTTAATCGTGGACACTATTTCACTACTTTAATAATTTTTTTTTTCCTAATGCAGCTGGCAAATACTTACACAGTTGTCTTTTTATGCCATAAGCAAAGGCTGCACCGACATTACTCACTTAGCGCTACCCAGGGGTTCGTGTAGCTTGAAGATAAGTTACGGACGTTGAGTAACAATACACCCTCAACGTTCTACGATAACGTTAGACCGGGGCCTACGGTTTAAAGTGGATTCCGAACCACTACAAACATTCATGGCACCACCGGGACTCGGACCTGGGATACCTAACACCAGAACGCTAGCCACTCGACCATCAGGCCCCCTAATATAACATAATATAAAAATAAATAAAATATAACAGTGTAGATCATGATTTTATTGAATTTACTGATTGCTTGATCGACATTGGAAACTTTCAAAATTAAAACATCTTTAATCAGTAAAGGTTAAAGTTTGTTTTTAAAAAAAAAAAAGACCTTCAACACTATCTCATAGCTGTCCTTGAGTGAAAATAGTTTTTTAGAAATAGAAATTTAGAGCATTAAAATTAAATTATTACAATCACTGTAGTGCTTGTTTTAATCAAAAACCACACCCATTGGTGAAAGAAGTGACGACGGTTTTAAATATTGTTACTTAAATAAAAATAATAAAATTTTTTTTATTCAAGTAAGTACAAAACAAACGTAGAAGAAACTTCTTTTAAAAATTGCGCGCCAAGAAAAGAATTGCCAGCATAGTTGTTTATTTTTCATTCACTGATACTCGCAAACAACGGTCGATTCGAGAGGCGCAGAGCGACCGATGATAAGAACAGCACGACGACGACGGATATTATGAATGAAATCGTTCAAAATGAATGACTCGGCTCGCAACGGCGGAAACCGCACCGGAAGTGAGTGACTCGCTCTCTCGGACAGGAAGTGGTCTTCAACCGTCCTTCCAAAAACAAGAAACTTATCACCCCAGCCAGGAAACGCTGTTTGTTTACTACTTAAGTTATTCATACATTTCATGAGTAGTAGGAAATTCAGATTATTGGGAATGACTGCACATGCCAAGTACTATGGCGACGTCTCGAGTGCATGTCTCATTCGTTCATCAATGAAACGGCTATTTTTGGACCAGCGTCGTGATCAACAACAAAAAAAAGCAGTTATAAGTTGAAAATGCATTCAAGACCAGGATTACTACTTAAATCTTCAATGAAACCGAAAAGACATAACAGAATAAAGCTATGTTGCTTCAGTATGTAAACACAACACATAAAATTTATTTCTACGTAATCGACACCGAAAACTTAAACAATATTCGCTTATATGTTAGGATTGAATATTATTTACAAGTAACAACGACAGAAACATTCAGGATAGCCGTTATTAGTCATGTGCAAAATACAGAAAGGGTTGTTTAATTCTTTAGTTTGATTTGGTTTGTCATATGTATGGTCTACGGTCATTTTCTGCGCACGAGGGCTTAACAGACCGAGACCTACAGTTTAAAGTGGATTCCGAACCACTACAAACATCCATGGCACCGCCGGAACTCGAACCCGAAACCTGTGGTATCGAACGCCAGAGCAGTAGCCACTCGTCCATTCAGGCCCCTTAATTCTTTTAAAGCATTCCTCGGTATATCTATATAAATGTTTGCAATTTCAACAATGATTCTTATCTTCAAATCATTGATATGAGTCATTAGAATAAATTATATATTCCCACAATATATCTAATTAATATATCCCCAAAAAAAAAATGCACCGGTGAGTCACCTAAATGTATTTGGTTGGCCATCTTTTAGTATTTATTTTTGGGAAACTTCAAGATCAACATTCCTCGGCATATCTAAGTCAATTTTTGAAATTTCAGCAATTTTTCTTATCTTCAATCGTTGGTAAGAGTCATTGGATTGAAATATATGTGGTCTTTAATATATCCAAAAAAATCACGGTGGTGCACCTGGAGATCTGACTGGCCATTTTTCAGTATTTGGGAAAACTTTAAGATGAGACCTCCAAATACTTTTTAAAATTCTTTATGATATTAATTATTAATTTTTTTGTGGTAAAGTCAGGCGAAAAATATAGAAAGGATTGCTTAATTCCTTTAAAGCATTCCACGGCATATATATATACATATGTTTGCAATTTTAACCATGATTCTTTTCTTCAAATCGTTGATATGATTAATTGGATTAAAGTATATATGGTCTTTAATATATCTCCGTAAAAAAAAAAAAAAAAATCACGGTGTTTCACCTGGAGATCGGGGTGGCAATTTTCTGTATTTGGTGAAACTTTAAGATCAGATCTTTAAATATATTTTAAGGTTCTATATGATATTAATTAGTAATTTTTAAGATAAAGTTGTAAGACATTAGCAATAAATAACTTTTATTTACAAATAAGACTTTTTATGTGCGCAAAAGGCATAATTTTTCTTTCAAGTCTTATAGAGGTCAAAATTCTCATATACCCAATAAAATGACAAAGTAGGTATACAGAAATGATAAAATCATATGGATTTAATACAAGTAGCGCCATCTATGTGTCAGCCTAGGAACTTTTCAGCCCGCCTGTTATGATTGATGAAGGCATAAGTTGATATAATAAATTTCAACTGGTTATTTAAAATTAGGTTTTGACGTATAGATAATTCTAGAAATTTTTATAAGATTGTGATATCTTTTAAATCTGTCTTTCTTTACAAAATAAGGATTTAGCCTCCAGATGAGCACATCTTCAAAGAGGAAATAAGATTTAAGTCGCCATGAAAAATTAATCATGTCAAAGAAAGATAATATTTAAAAGGCCACGACAGTATGCAGAAGAAAGAAATACTGATTAATGGTTTTGCGACTTATACTAGGAAATTATGTTCACAATCCATAACCTAAATTATCAAATATGTCGTAAATTAGAATTATATTTTTCACAATTTTTAATAATTCATTAATAGGAACGATATATAGAATGTTAAAATAGCTTTTTAGTTACTGTTCAGCGACTTGGATGTGTAGTTGCTCAGTCACTTCAATTTTTGTTATCACACAAAAAAAGTTGTATTTGGTGGAGCTAGGTTTAAATATTGTAATTGTGCTGTTTTATTAAGAGATGTAGCGTAGAATTATTATAGCAGTATTTCGATAAAGAAATTACAAGTAGTTTTTTTTTAAAGATGATTTCACAAGAAAAATCAGTTATGGAGAGGAAATAAATATTGAGAGCACTCGGCCAGTTAGTAGATAAATTCGCCTTAACGATATTGAATAACTCCATACTTTAATTCCTGAGAATATTTTCTAAAGTGTTGATCACACTTATGTAAAGTATTCACATAAAGTGCTGCCCACATTAGTGTAAAACATTCACTTAGCATATTGCTCACATTGGTGAAAAGAACTCATATTAAGTATTGATCAGATTTGTGTAAAAAGTAATCAAATATTAAAAAGTAATATAAATGAAGTGTTTCCCACATTGGTGTAAAACTTTCACTTAAAGTATTGCTCACATTGGTGTAAAATACATTGATGTTTGTGCTCGCATTTATAAAAAGAACACACATTAAGTATTCATCACATTTGTGTAAAGGATATATGGAAAAGTAATATAAATAAAGTGTTGCCCACATTGGTGTAAAACTTTCACTTAAAGTATTGCTCACATTGGTGTAAAAATACATTGGTGTTTGTGCTCACATTTATAAAAAGAACACACATTAAGTATTCATCACATTTGTGTAAAGGATATATGGAAAAGTAATATAAATAAAGTGTTGCCCACATTGGTGTAAAACTTTCACTTAAAGTATTGCTCACATTGGTGTAAAATACATTGGTGTTTGTGCTCACATTTATAAAAAGAACACACATTAAATATTCATCACATTTGTGTAGAGAGATATATGGAAAAGTAATATAAATAAAGTGTTGCCCACATTGGTGTAAAACTTTCACTTAAAGTATTGCTCACATTGGTGTAAAATACATTGGTGTTTGTGTGCTCACATTTATAAAAAGAACACACATTAAGTATTCATCACATTTGTGTAGAGGATATATGGAAAAGTAATATAAATAAAGTGTTGCCCACATTGGTGTAAAACTTTCACTTAAAATATTGCTCACATTCGTCTCAATTACCTGCACAAAGTATTGTTCACATTTATAAAAAGAACTCACATTAAGTACTGATGGCATTTCTGAAAAGAACTCCCATTAAGTATTATTCACATTTGTGAAAAGAACTTACTTTAAGTATTACTCACATATATAAAAAGAACATTAAGTACTCACATTTATAAAATGCTCCCTAAACCCATAAAGTATTGCTCACATTCATGTTGTATGTGATTGATGAAATAATTATACAACTAACTGTATAACGATAAATCCTGTAGTCAAAATGTCAACAAATTTATATTTAGTGTTATTATTTCTTAAAATGTTATTGTTGCACATAGGTGGTCCTCGTTTCCATTTATGTATACAAGAACACCGATATGCTATAAAAATAGGATTTTGCCTTCCTGGCCCACAGAAATTCCTCATTTGCTTATTGTGTAGGAGAAACTAGGAAAACTCCAACTGGTCAGACTGTTGCAAGATGTTTTTACAAACACTGTGCAATTGCCTTTTGTTTTTTAAAGCAATGACTGCTACAGACGCCACCAAGGAATTCGAACCTAAGCCCTTCTGCAAACCAGCTTGAGCATGTAACTACTAAGCCACACGTAGAGCAAGAGTATACATTTAATCAAAATAAAATTCAACATTTTTAATTATAATTTAAAAAAAAAAAAAAAATTTAAAAATTCATTATATTATGTACCAATTTTTAAAATCAGAGAAATAAAATCTAGATTCATTTCAAAATAATAGAAAAGTACTAAAAGTACTAAAAGTAAACAATTTCTTAATAAAGATTATATGACATTAAATTGTGAACATTTATTAACTAGAATATGTTATAATTGACGTAATTCTTTTCCTTAGAATTAAAGCTAAAGTTTATTAAAATGTATTTTTCTTCAGGAAATGCAATTTTTTTTTATATCTATTTACAGAAGTGTTCCTTCTTCAAGGCTTCTACCTTCAAGGCTTTCTAGGTATAGAGTAAATAATTCAATACCATTAATTTGCTTTTCTAGTTTGGTTTCCTGTTTACGACTTGCTTTGGTTTGTTTTGTAAACATCCGAAGAAATAGCTGAGCAATTGATTCATAAAATGATAACATTAATTAATAAAAAGATAATACTAATTAATAAAAAGATAATATTAATTAATAAAAAAGATAATATTAATATTAATAATTCATAAATTTATTTTAAGATTCGATTACTTCTTAAAACGAAATTTATGATTCCTTTTGTTAAAAATCGTTCGTCAATTTCCATATACATATAAACAGAAATTTTTTGTAAAATTATTCAACTTATTAACTATTCAACTAATTAAAATTATCCAATTGAATCCGTATAAATGTTGATCTGGCCTTTTCATAATTTTTTTCAATCGGATTAAAATTTAACTAATAAAAATAAATTGATAATTCTCAGAATAATTAGCCCAATGGATCTTTGAACTTTCTTTGTCGAGCTTTTCTAAGATTGTTAATAATTAATGAGCAAAAAGCACATTACATACCCTTTGAGAAATTAGTTTCTAATTTTCAACGTAATTTATGTAAGATTCCTACTAAACATTTTTATATTTAAAAACATGACTCTCTATAAATCATTCAAATTTAATGAAGCCCCAAATTTATTTATATTTTAAAATAACTTTACATTTATTATTAAACAGATAGTGTCTAGACAAAATTTATTAGTTGACTGCATCTCTTAAACCTTTGAAACGATTTTTAAAGAAAAAAATTGGATGTATGTAAAAATTTAAAAGTAATCATAATTTCTATTTAAAAAAATCTCGAAAAGCATTATGATATGAAAAAGATAATATTAAATTTGGCATCTAATTCTTATCTAGTATTATCTTTTATCTCAAACAATAAGAGTAATAATACATAAAAAAGATAAAAAAATTTAATCGTCTGGGCTGATATACAGGTTGCCCATAAAATTTAGAATATGTAAGAACAAAATGCATAACAGCAATCTTAAACAAGAAAGATAAAATACCAATAAATCATATTCAGGCAATATGCTCAGCAGTTATTGCTCAAAACTGAAAAAATAAAATAAGATTAAATAAAAAATAATAAACCAGAGAATTTCAAACGATTTTTAAAAAAAATAAATAAATAAATAAATACTTGAAAGAAATTAAAAAAAATAAAATAAATAACTATTAAACACCAAACGATTTTTAAAAATAAATAAATACTTGAAAGAAATTTTAAAAAATAAAATAATAAATAACTATAAAACACCAAACGATTTTATAAACAAGTAATATAAAAAAAAAAAAAAATTTAAGTCAATTCCTACTTTTATAAATAATTTTTAAGTTTATTTGGCGCCATCTGTTGGTAGATACATGCAATTTAAATCTAAAAAAAACCCCCTATAATTAATGAATTAAATTTAATTACTGAATTAATATTTGAAAAAACTGTATTAACATCCAGTGTCATCCACTACAAGTTTCAAAAAATGTACTTGAACTTGGTGGATGAATAAAAAAATATTTTAGTAACGATTGAAAATTTGAACAAGATATATATAGGGAGAGTGTGAGCTAATAGTAGGAATTGGAAAAAAAAAAAGCACGAGAAAGAAATTTATTAAAAAAGCCCAAGAAAGAAATTAAAAAACAAGAAGAAACAATAAGAAACGTCAAAAAGTGGTCCAGGACATCGCTACCACTCTCATATATATTGATATATACTCATATCCGTATTTATATATTTTTATGGGTAATAATTATTTTTATGTGAAAGGGCTAGAGTTTGATTCGTACTCGAATCGAATAACAAAGAACGTGATTGCTCTAGGTTTGGTTTTGTCTACAGTCATCTTGTCGTTCTACAGTCACAGTCGTTCTACAGTCATCTTGGTTAGCGGTTCTGAATCCACTTACCACTCGGTAGTTAGTCGTTAGTGTTAGTGGTTCTGAATCCACTTTAAACATTAGTTCCCAGTCTAATATGACTGTTGAGCGTAGGGCTGACTACCCTGCCTCGTAGAAAGACAACATCTCCTATCTCGAAAGTGGCCTGATGGCTAATTGGTTTGCGCTTTGGCCTTTGGTACAGCAGGCTTCAGGTTCGAATCCTGGCCATGGCATAGATGTTTGTGAGTGGTTCGGAATTCACTGTTAAACTGTAGGTTCCGGTCTAATTAGCCTAAAGTGTGCAAAAAAATGACCGTAGAGTGGCAAACCAAACCGATCTCGAAATCTGGCTGTGAACAGACAGACGACCTTACCCAACATGATTCTTGCGCCAATGAAGAAGATTTTGTATTTTATAATTAAATAATTAATTATATTCATTTATTATTATAATTGAGGCTAATGGCCGTGTGATTCGCGCTCTGGCGCTCGGTGCCTCAGGTTTAGGGTTCAAGTCCCGGTGGTGCCATGGTTGTTTGTAGGGGTGCTGAATCCACTTTAAAACGTAGTTCCCTGTCAAATACGACTGTAGAACATTGGCTGTTGGGCTGACATCCCCTACCCCTTAAAAGAAAGCATCTCCTATCTCGAAATCTGACAACAGGCGGGCGGCACTGTGGCATCTATGGGGCTGTTGCGCCACTGACGATATTATAATTATTTCTTTTTACATTATACATACACAGTCTGGTCACATTGGCTGTGACACCTGTCAAATGCCGGAATATCCACTCTTGTATATTCTGGCTTTAATTGGAAGTGTGGAATGTGGTATTAAGTGGTATTTAAGTCGTATTAAGTGGAATTCTTTATATACACTCCACTGCAATGTGCGCACTCACCTTTTTGGGATTGGTTATTTCACGTTGACGTCGAAAGTAGAGTGGTGGTCACATTAATGTGACTGGAATAATGTATATATGTATGTATAAAATTGATTTATCGTTATTTTACTGCGACACAATAAAGTCCACAGTGACATTTGACGATCACATTATAATCATCATGGACAATCTCTCTGAAAAAATACTATCCTCTGAAAAATCACTGTGACGCTATCTACCACAGAGAACGACACAAACAATCCATCGTCACTACCATCCATCACTTCTTACCACGCTATCGGAAACGTGTGGAGCACCAAAATAGCCGTCTTAATCGATCAAAGAATATCATCGGAGAGAGAGAGGGTATTAAAGAGTAACAGCCGTCACACACACACCTAGACGGAACTCTCGGTACCGGATGCAACCTGATGTCTGGAATGTCATGCCACCGAATACACCGAAGAATACTAGTGCACACGGAGGAGTAGTGTGCGTCGTCATGCGAGCCGCGGGTGCGTCAGAAGACACGTCATGGGAGTTGCGAAATTGGTTTGCAAAAGTGTGCCGTTTCGAGGAAAAGGCGGCAGAAAGGGCTGCTGATAAGATAAACGGTTCTGAAACGAGTTTTCGCCAAAAACACCGGAACGGACGAGAGAAATCGGAAAAAGATGTGAATGGAAAGAAAAGCACACGATGCCACTTTTTCCCTGAAAATCAATTCTTTACTGACATATTTTTAATGTGGTCTGATAGAGTTCGGGGAGCTTGTTACGTGGTTTTCCCAAACGTGTGCGCGTGTAAAACCGAACTTTTTACAAATTAAGGTGAAGTCTGCATAAAAGTTTAATTGGATCTTCAAAATTTGAAGATAAATTATGTATATATATACTGTGGTGACCAGGGCGCACTGGCGCACGGTACCACAGGTTTCGGTTCGAGTCCCGGCACGGTGCCCTGGATGTTTGTAGTGGTTCTAGGAATCCGCTTTCAAACCGTAGGTCCCTGTCCTAATAGGATTGTAGAGCGTGGTGGGGGTAGTGTTACTCACGTCTGTAGAATATCTTCTAGCCACACGTTCCCCCTGGGTAATGCTAAATATTGGTAACATCAGTGCAGTCTGGCTTGTAATAAAGATTAACTGCCTCTCTATTGCCAACTGCATTAGAATAACAATATATATATATATACTGTAGAATACAAAACGGCTTGGTGTATAGTGTATTGGGAACAAAAGTTGACGGCTTTATGCCAGGTGGGACTACTATAAATCCATCGGCCGAAAAGTTACCGATGGCCTGGAGGTTTAGTTTAGTTTATCTCTATACGGTCATTTTGAGCACACTTTGGGCTATTGAGACAGGGACTTACAGTTTAATGTGGATTTCGAACCACTATCAATCATCCATGCCCAAGCCAAGATTGAAACCTGAAGCCTGTGGTACCAAAGGCCAGAGAGCTTTGATGTGTGTGTGTCCTGGATGAGAGATTTCCCCCAGGAACCACACTTGGAGTGTCCGCCTATATTTTGGTGATAAAATGCGGCTGCTTTGTAATAGCCTGTTCTTCTCTGTAAGCTACCTGATGTCCAATAGGCTAGCTCTCTGGCCTTGGTATCACAGGCGTCAGGTTCGAAATCTAGCTGTGGCAAGGATATTTGTTAGCGGTTCGAAATCCACTTTAAACCATAGGTCCCTGTCTCATTAGCTCAAAGAGTGTGCACAAAATGACCGCAGAGCGACATCAAACAAAATCTTCTCTGTGGTACGCCTTCTTAACGCTGAATATGCTACATATCTGCATTGTAGGGATGCTGATGTTGTGACTCTCTCCTCATTGTCCTGCAGCAGGAAAGGAGCATCCTATGAGTAGTCTATTCATGGGGGCAGCTTCTGTTGTAATGGAGCACCCGTAGGTAGAAGTCTGACATGGCTCCGTGTAGAGAAAGGAGGAGAAAGCGGTGCCTTCCACATAGAGGACACCCAGGGGGAAATAACCCATATTTTTGTGTATTGTAGAGACTTGTCGGACCCTTAAAAATAATGCCAGATGTACTAAATATATTTAGAGTTTTAATAATTAATGCCCAGAATAATAATGAATAGCTTATATGAAATGTACTTGTAAAAATCCTTTCAATTTTTATTTATTAAGTTATTCAAATTTTCTCATTTTATTACTTTTTAAATTCCTATCAATATAAAATGAATAAATCATAATAAAACAAAAAAAATGAAATCATTTTTTCCCTCCCTATAAAAAATCAGTATAGGGATGAAATATAATTGCTAAAAAAAAAAATTAAAGCTATTTTCGTTGCATTCATCTATAGCTTAACTTTTTGAAGTGTATGACAAAAAATGGCGACCTATGTGGTTCTCTTTAGCAGAAAAATCAACAGATTTTATCTTATCAACCCAGAATCTTAATAACTTAATAGCATGTACCGAAAGCTTATGTAATTCGCCAATTTCGGAGCGAAAACACATGTACCATTTTCGCTTGAACCGTACATACAGCGAAAGTAAAAAATAAAAAAATAAAAA
This sequence comes from Caerostris extrusa, assembly GCA_021605095.1. Classification (NCBI taxonomy): domain Eukaryota; kingdom Metazoa; phylum Arthropoda; class Arachnida; order Araneae; family Araneidae; genus Caerostris; species Caerostris extrusa. The sequence goes on from BPLR01016440.1 coordinate 119,998, forward strand.
ATAATAACAATAATAGCCAGCCAGCTCTCTAAATAAACCCCCAACTGACAGAAAGATGTCTTACTCCACCTTTGGAAACGCTATATTATTCAAATGAGACGTCACAATCGATTGAGTTCAATCGATTAAAAGTCACTGCATATGCAAATGCAAGACTTAATCGATTCTTGCACAGTCCTGCAGAAGTTGTGTTGGCAAAATGCATAACAGAGCGAGCGTTGTTGACGGACACAGAGAAAAGAAATATTTGCTTGCTTCGCGTGTTATCAGTGGCTAATTTCGTAAAATTAAATTTACGCTAGATGAAATCATGGTGGTTCCGTAAATCGATTCGATGTAGTCTCTCGATCATTATCTCAAGATTTGCACTTGTAAGTGCATTGTTGGCTTTTGTGTGAAATAAATCTATTGGAAACTGGAATAAGAAAAGCCGTACGATATTGTGTTATCATAAAATAAATGTTCAATATTCAGTAATCGGGTAATCAGATTATCCGTATTTCAATTTAATTTAAATCCACATGAATGGCTTGAATTATGAGTTATCTTAATTAGAATGCATGTACTATACGGTTTTCTGAAGTAGTTTAAGTAGCAAAATTAATTTTGTCTGTATTTGTATTGATTAAAAATAAAATTATAAAATTTAAAATAAAAATAAAATTATAAAATTAAAAAATAAAATTATAAAATTAAAAATAAAATTATAAAATTAAATTTAAAAATAAAAATTAAGAGTAAAAATAAAATTATAAAATTAAAAAATAAAATTATAAAATTTTAAAAAATAAAATTATAAAATTAAAAATAAAGTATAAAATTAAAAATAAAAATTATAAAATTAAAAATAATATTATAAAATTAAAAATTAAATTGAAAAATTAAATTTAAAAAATAAAAATAAAAATTATAAAAAATAAAAAATAAAAAATAAAAATTATAAAATTAAAAAGAAAATTATAAATAAAATTATGAAAATAAAAATAAAAATAAAATTATGAAAATAAAAATAAAAATAAAATTATGAAATTAAAAATTAAAAATAAAAATAAAAAATTATAAAATTGTGATCATTATAAATTATAAAAATTAAAAATTAAAAAATAAAAATTATAAAATTAAAATTAAAAATATTATAAAATTAAAAATAAAATTATAATTTTATTTTTAAATTTTAATTTTTTACTCCTTTAATTTTATACTTTACTTTTTAATTTTATAATTTAATTTCTTTAATTTTATAATTATTTTAATTAAAATTTTATTTTTAATTTTACCTTTATTTCTTAATTTTAATTTTAAATTTTATTTTTAATTTTTAATTTCATAATTTTAATTTTCCAATTTACCTTTTAATTTTATGGGTAATTTTTAATTTTTAATTTTAATTTTAATTTCTTTAATTTTGCACTCATCTTTATTTTTATAAAAATTAAGATTAAAAAATATTAAAAAAATTAAAATTATAAAAGCTTTAAATAAATATAATTTTTAATTAAATTTATATTTAAGTATAGATATTTTTTCTGAGCATATATAAATTGTTTATTTTAATCTTATGCTAAAAGACATATATAAGAGCAATACATGT